>KV424545.1:0-145222 GCA_001632445.1 Peniophora sp. CONT
GAACAATAAAAATCTGAATTTGAATCTTCATCCCCGAGGGCGCCGTGCACCCAGCAAGCAGTACGAATAGAAGAATGAGCAAGAATGAAAATACAATATAGGGCAGCGCATATTTGAATATTTTTGAGCCGTATGGGACCCAGGCGGCTCGACCGCGCACATCACAAGCTCAAGTGGTGCAGACATGAATTGATCTCAGGAATCATATGGAATCCAGTGCACCGCCCATGCGGGTCCCATGTTCCTCGCCCACGGGATCCATGACCGCGTCGCCACATCCTGACCAGGTTGATTTCGTTCGGGCGTGTATCGTTAGCTACTCACGAGGTCGCACATGTAGATCAGTGACGCAGTTATAGGAAGTGTGCAGGTCCAAAGGCTTCTCACAGGAGCGTAAAAACGCGCTAGCGAGTGGCGCACGTGAAGTTCAGACCTCGAGATGAAAGAAAAACCATGTGTGGTTGCATGCGGAGATTCAATAACGCGGTGCTATGAACCGCGAGGAAGTGTCGAAAGGAGGTGTGCGGGTCAGGGTAACGCACGAGGGAGGGTGGGGCACTCGAACGAAGAAGATCGAAGTGAGGTAGGTCGAGTAAACAGGCGAAGGATTAGCGAGGATGTGGCTCGGGATGGACTAAAAGAACATTTGTATGCGCAACAAGCCGGGGGAAAGGTGAGTGCGTAAGGATAGACAGATGAGATAGATGTACAATTCGGCGTTGCGTTCGACGAAAGCATGGTGCAAAGGAGCGACTTTCCGTGAGGACTAAAGAGAGGAGGTTAAGGTAGTGAGCAGTCCATGTCCGAGCCAAAAAAGTCCAGGTAAAAACCAGAGAGAGCAATATTGCCACGAGTGCAGATTCAGACGATGTTTTCACCCTTCACGGTCGACGCGATGGGAGTGACGGCGCGCTCGGTCATATGTGCCGGCGCAGCGTCATCATCGCATTCCTCTGTATGTGCAAGGAAGGATGCGGTTTCCTCAGCCGTATGTGTCGGCAGTTCGTCTTCGCCATCGAGTTCGCAGTCCACTGCGCGACGCGCGACGATAGCGAGGTAGATGATGATGCCGACGCACAGCGCCACACCACCGACCGTATAGTACATGCCCAGCGGGCTTTCATCCTGCTTTCCGTGTTCTGATGCATGCGCATGGTACTCCGCGAACGAGTGGATGCTGGCGCCGAGGTAGGTGTGGATGTACACCTTGAATAGCGAGAGCGCAGTGCAAGACACGTATGTGCGGAAGGATAGCGTAGGCGATGCCGCGAGAAGGCAGTTCATAACGTTGTAGGGGTATGGCGCTAGGCGGATGAGGAATAGCAGTGCCGGTCGCTTCTCAATCGCGCGGCATACGCGGCCGATGGACCGGACAGAGGCAAGCCAGCGCGAGATGATGTCTTTGCAGACGTATCGCGAGAGGAGGAAGACCACCACTGCACCTGATAGTGCTGCACAGTACGATAGCACAGCACCTTCTTCTGCGCCGAAGGTGTAGCCTGAGAGGACAATGAGGGTCGAGTATAACGGGATAGGCGCTGCGGACGTGAAGCATTGTAAGACATAGGGGGTCGTCGCAAAAGCGGGAATGGTACGCACGGAAACAGGTTGCGAAGATGAGGAAGAAAAGGGCAGCATATCCATAGTAGTCCTCCTTGAGCCATCTTGAGAGATCATCAAGCCCTGTCGATCATTTGTGAGAAGCACGTTCGTAACGTTATGATAGGCAACATTGTAAGAGCGCACCTTGGAAAAGTTCTGTCCTCCAGAAGGCAAATGCGACTACGAATGCCAGTGTTGTCGCGAGATAAGCGATGAGCGGTAGCCAGGGCCTAAGGTGCGTCATGCACCGTACCCTCCGTGGTGGTAGAACGTATTCAGAGTGCAATGAAGGTGTCGGGTATGCGAAGTATTGGGACTGCACATCGGAGTGTGCGTGGGGATGTAAGGATGATGATAATGGCGAGTAGCCGGGAGCCGGGCGGGAGAAGCGCGAAGGTGGTGGCGGGTGTGTTGGCCAAGTCGGGGCAGGTGATGCCATAGGCGAGAGTGGGCGCCAGTTGGCCGCGGATCTGGGCGACGCGAGCTGTTGTTCGAGGGCCTGTTTCTCGCTGGCCGCAGAGAGCGGGCGCGAGGATGTGTGCGGGGCCATGGCAGATGGTCAGGTCCAAAGGGTCAGCCTGCTGAGCGTCACTGATTATAGGCGGATTAATTCTCTGTGCGCAGCACTCCGGGATTAGACCGATTCTGGTAAGTGATTCTAGACGGTCTTAAGTCGATTAGCGTAGTTCCTGGTCTCAAATTCCAGTACAGGTCCTGGCGTCGACGCTGTCGGCGATGAAGAGAGCGAAAGGGTGCTTGAAGCTCAACGTAGTTGGGACCAGAGTCGCTTCGTAGCTCAAGCGAGCGGCTTTGTTGCTGCGTCGCTACAATCACGGACCCACAATCGATAGCAACCCGCGGCCGCCCTCCCCGCACATCTCGTAAACTTGGAGCTTCACGTCGCCCCTCTGCCAGTCGCTGTCAAGCCCCTTTAAATTTTGGTTCCATCGTTGCTGTTCCACTCGAGCAGCTCGACATGTTTAACGATGTTTCGTTCAAAACCGCGATCACGGGTCTCGGCGCGTGAGTGAGACAAGTGTGGACAGCGCGTCGACGCGACTTTCGACCCTGGCGCGTGAGACCACCACCACCTTCCTCCTCAATGTCTTCACTGTCTTGTTTGCGGCGTATGGCGCGTATACGCCCGACAGATGCATCACAGAGACTGTTTGGCACGGCACGGCCAGCTCGCCAAAGTGCGGCGAATGTCCCACCACCTCCACCGCCTCCCAAAGCACAAAGCCCGCATGGACAGGTCTATTCCGACTTCTTCCCTGCAATGATCCCTATTGCGCTCATGGGATCCGCTGTATACCTCGTGCGTCGCTTTGACCCGCATGACTTTATGTCTGTAGACTCATGTACGCGTATAGGGCCTTGAATTGGTTCGCACGAACCTCTCGCGCGAAAAGTACTTGGACGAAGCGCGCGCACGCATCAACGAGCTCGAGGCGGAAATAGACGCATTACGCCAGCCCCGCACGGACGCGATAAAGACCGTCACGGCCAGCGCTGCGGCGAAGGCAGTCAACAGCGCGGGTTCCTGGCGCAAGTGGCTAGGCTGGTAGAAGCTCGCTCCCCGGGTCATCGTCCGCACTGCCTCGTACTCGTCAGCCAGACCGTCGTTCTCCGGTTACATCGCGGGCTGGATCGGTGGATTGAATGCTTTGCGCTAAATGTAGATTGACAATGGTCCGGGCGCGCGCGGTTATTCGAAGAAGCCGCCCGAGTGCTTCGACGCAGCTATTGGCATGCCCGAATGGGTTTACGCTTGTTGCGACTGCTGAGAGAAGATCGACATCGGGTATCGGCGGTGTTTCCTCTTCGTGCCTGCTTATCTGCTTAGCAGCACAATGTACCACCTACGTCCACAATGATGTTAATGATGCATCGTCTTGCGTCTACACATTGTCAGACAACATTCATCGACGTTGCCCTGCATACGAGCGCTCCAATCAAAGCTTCCTATGACTGCTAAACATCTCGCTGGTTTACATCGGGCCATTTCCCTGGGTATCAAATATGGCATTACACGCGGAACCCTACAAATAGCAGCGAAGAAAAGTATGACACAAAGCAGCGAAAGCAAAGTGCGAGCGTAAGTTAAGCAAACGACCAAAAAGCAGGGAATTAGAAATGAGAAGCCTTGAGCAGTTGGTTACGATGCTTGTCGTAGAGCTTCGCGGAACTAAGATGACGGGTCAGCACACGTACGGCGACTGGACAGTCTACCACTTACCTCAGCAGAGCAGACGCCAGCCCCGCAAAGGTCTGGATAGGTCCCTTCGCCTTCTTTACTCGAAAAACGTCGTACGCTGATATGGTCGTCAGATAGGGCATGAAATGTGTGGGAGGGTTCGACTTACAGACAAAGATGAGATCCATGAACAACTTCATGCGCGTGACCTGCAACCAGTAGTCCTGGCGCTGTAGCTTCTCAAGCTCACCCTCATCCACCATCGAATTTCGAGGTGCCGACTTGGCCGTGGCACCAGACATAGACTCGGTGAACATCCGCGTCTCCACAGCTCGCTGCGAGCCCACAATCATCGAGCGCTCAACGCCGTTCTCTACGAGCCCAATGAGCGTGCTGGCGAACCAACACCAGTCGGCTACACGTGCCGCACGCTGGCCAGTCTTTCCAGTGAGGAGGCCGAGCTTTGACCAAGTAGATGTATCGTCCGCCACAGAGTTGAGTAGCTCCAGGAGGACAGGTGGTGGCGCGTGCAGGAAGGTGTGCAGCAGCGGTTTGGGCGGTGGCGGCGCCACACCCAATGCTGCACTGGCAGAGGGATCAACGGAAGCCGCGTTCTCAGCCAGAATCTCGGTTAATGGTGGGAGCCAGTTGAACAGGATAAGGCATTTCCTATTTAGTTTGGTCAGTGGCGCGAACATTCATACGCTGGCATGGGAGTACCTCGCAAGCGAAAGCCCGGCGACTGTTGAGGTTGCCCGTCGGGAGATGTCTTGCTGTACTGCAGAGCGTTTCGCCAGACGAGACGTTACTGCGATAGTTGAGTGGAACAGCAGGTACATCTTGAGGGTATATTGAATGATTTTCTAGTGTACATGTTCAGACATCTTCCTCAGCATATAGTCCAGATAGTCAGACCTACCAAGGCTTTATCTCTACCAGTTGAACTCTTCAGAATCTCTCGCCAAACGTCCTCCCTCCGCACGCGCCGCACACCAGGCTTGCCACCTCCTTCCCTCAGTTCCCTGTGAGCCTCCGCAACCTCCTCTTCAATGTCCACCGGTTTCTCCTCGTTCTCTTCGGTAGAGGTATAGATATCTGACGAGTTATATGTTATGCTGGGTGGGCTTGTCGCGCTAATACTAGTATGCGGTGTCCGTGGCGGGTGCGCGCTCAGCGGGTTCATCTGGAAGCCACTGGCGCTACCAAGCATATCGTATGTAGCGTCCTCATGCATTGAAGAAGAGGAATGGTGCGAAGGAAAGCCGTTTGGGAAAGTTATGGCGGACATGGCGGAGCAGAGGCAAGCGCTGCGCCTCGAGGATACGCGCCGCGTCTCGTAGTTTGACGCGCGCTCGAACAGGCGCCGGAGGTGGCCCGTGGTTCATCCAAGCCACACCGCGCGCGACTCTGCTCTTGCTCTCATCTGGCTCTGGGCTCGGCTTCACATAACATATCATGAGCGTGCTCTCAGCTGGTCTGCGCTCGCCACCCACACCCAGATCTGAGGCTGCGCCGTCACCACGGCCAAAGTTCGACGGCGAACAGCTCAAACCGTATATTAAGCAGCTTCTCGTGTCTACCCTTCAGAACGTGACTTGGGTGGACGCGAAGGATCGAACAAATGGGAGTAGGCTAATAAAGGAGATTGGGGGACGAGTGAAGGAACGAATGTTGCGTGCGTTTGCACCAGACCTTTGCATCGCGTGCGTTGTACTGAACGTGTTGCGCGCAGAGATCGAGCCTCGAAATTTGTACGTCATTATTCGCGGCGGCATTCTAGTCTGCGGAACTCATACGTATGTGCAGCAAGTACATCGTGCTAACGCAGATAAACGAGAACGCGGGGCAGGGTGGAAGGTGCGCACCTGATGTATCCTGCGCTCGGCCATCTTTCCTAACTCGACCCTATCTCCAGAGCAGACATGGCTTGCCACTGGGAAGACTCGGATGCCGTTGTGCAGGAGGTCTACATCAACGTTCGTTCGCACCCGGGTTCTTTAACTATCTCGCGCCGTCTTGCTGATACTTTGTTTCTGCTTGCAGGACTCGCTGATATGTATCTGTATCGCTTTCGCTGTGCGAACAGTATGAATCTTTCTCCGTCAACGATCCAACATGATACCCAAACTCGCATCACATCACATCGGATACCCTCAATCACATCACTACTCGTCTGTCGGAAGCCTAAGATAATCTTTGTTAACTCCCGCGCGTCGCGCACTCGTTCTGAAAATTCTGAGCTGCCGGTCTCGGCAATGCCTGCTTTGCACTTGCTTCTGGGAGTTTATCGGCATCCTGTGTCGAACGCTACCGCCTGTTGCTGCTCGGCGTTCTGTCGTGCCCTCTCCGAGGACTGTGCAGTCCAGAAAAGTACAAGCTTGCGCTCCTATACAAGCTGCGGGACCGATGCATTCTCTGTCACCCTGCGAAGTCCGCCGGCAAGCAAAGCTCGCGTACAGCAGCATTGCCCAGCTGAAAGCCAAGACACCGAGCGCAAGAAAGCTTGCACGAAGTACGACGACCTTGACGCGTCTATCATAAGCCAAATAGTATCGTGACCTCTACGTCGACGAACAACAGCTCAAATCAGACATGCGACTCTGTTCGTGGGGGCCTTCAAGGCGGCTATAACTCGCTTCCTCGTGCGCCATGTTCTTCCTGGAAAACCCACACGGACTGAGCCCTTGCGTAACATCGAACCGAACCGCGGCGCTCCCCGACTCGAGCTTCGTCAAACAGGGTTTGTACCGACGCCTTGTCCTCGCTGACAGGGTGATCAGAACCTTCGCGCCGCAACGACTCAGAGATTGGACAAAGGGACTACGGGATTACTTGGATGGGACTCAACCTCTCATGAACAATCGGTTTGACGGCTGTACTCTTTTTCTGTAATCCAGCGCGGAGGCTGCTCTGGTCCGTGATGAACAAGTCTAACGGGTCTTGCGACGGATAACCCCGTGCGTGGTGAGTATCTCGTGCGCATGGGGAAAGTTGCGAGCGTGCAGCACAGAAAGAAGCCCGCCGCTCTCGCCAGCAAGTCTAGTGCGAGCTTCTGAGAAGGCCGCGCCTTCGTAGACTTTTGGCTGGGCATGAAGTGGGCGGCCTCTCCTCTACTGCTTCTTTCCATTATCTCGCACATTGTCCTGAGCTTCGGACGATCCTCGTGGAGCGAGCCCGCTATTTCTGATTTCCTCAGATGGCCCACCCGCGATTGTCGCCCTGTCCTCGCGTCGAGTTCATGGTCGGCCAGATCTAATAGACCCCTGCATCGATGATGCAGTACACGCCGCTACCCCAGTTCTGGCACCCGGGGTGGGAGGGAAGGACAGCTGGCGGCAGCACGCGCCGGTTCCGTCCTGGAACGCGACGATCAGACTTGCCCTCCAATTTCACACTCCGCGCTATGCACTTGCCGGCGAACTTTCACAAGCCGGCGCACCCGCGACGCGTTCAAGTTTGGCGCATCGCGTCCCGCACACTGGCGCGTCAGAAAGTTTACGGCAGGAGCCTCGGGCGAGATGCCTCTGCGAGCGATGAGCGCGATAATTGTTTCTGGCCGAATGGTATCGTTGTAGGATCGGGCAGTTGTATAGCGTGAGCTGTAAGGGGAACGGGGTTGTACGTGCGTAAGCTCGGGCTTATGCGATGGATGACTGGCTAGTTTCATCGATCTTTTCATCTTGTGCATGTGTAGCATGGTTAGAGCGATTGTAGGCTTGAGGACCTGGCTCGCATTCACACTACGCCCACGAAAAGGGGTTTCAGGCTGCCTTTGTCCAGCGAACGGGACGCAGTCCCTTCGTATCGTCCGCCGGTGGCACTCGAGGTGGGGTGCAGCACCAGTGGTGAACTGTACGCCAGAGTTCAACCTACATTGCACGCGGGTTCCGTCGATGCCGATCGCGGGGATTGGGGCCGATACCTTTGACGCTCTGGCTACTCCCGGTCGGCCGTAGTGGATGCGATGATGACCAGCACTTTCCCCCGCGACGGGGCTAAGTTAATCTACGTTCGTTGGCCGCCGAAGTGTTGAAGACGGCGATGTAATGTGTCTTTAGCCTCAACCCCACTTTGGCTGGACACGGTGACCGGCCTTACCACTATAGTCCCCAGACCTAACGGGGTGTATGGCCGTATGGGACCTCTGACATATTTACAAACCCCGAGTTTAGGACTGTAGGTATATGCCGTCCTAGCTTTCGCTACTTTGTGACAGATCTTCTCGAAGGTCTTCTCGCGGCCTTGTGTCCGACGCCACAAAGATGAGGCATATACGTACAAGGGTGTGTGCATAGCTCGTGCTCTCAGCTCTTTCAACCCGGCGCCTTCAGTGGTAGAGCCAAAGAAAGGGCACTCACCTGCCATTCGTTGCCGATCTGAGTGAGTGGCATATAGAGCGCAAGTGATCTCCGTTGTTGGACCACAATCATCTCCGCGAAACGATTCTCCCATTCCCGTCCATTTTGTTCTATGGCCGCCGATTCGTTTACGTTTTGTCTCCTTAACAGCCCATAAGATGCATTCACATCGGATATAGTCGAAACACTCGTGGTTCATAGTCTGATCAGCTGAGATGCAACAAAGCCAGACTCCAGAGTGTCAGTGACTTATTTCCGTCAAGTTGTTGAGTAGCGCTGATAAGTTCAGTCAGTAGTCGAATTTCAGCACTACCTGAGTTCGATACCAAATTTATCGCGGGTTGTCAGTCACTTGGGCCCGGTGATTTACAACGGCGACGTGTAGGCACAACTTTTGCGAGACGAGAAAACATAGCCGGCAGGCTACCGGGTTACACTCTGCCTTCTCGGCACCTCTCAGTCTCATTCGAGATAGCGCAGGCGTTCACTTCAAGTCCATGTCCACGAATCATAATGTATCCCCGTGATGAATACGAAGCGATGAGCTGTATGCTTTTAAGCACCCGCCCCGCGCCCAATACCGATCCGCCGACAATGTCCGCTACTCACTCATCAACGTTTCGCTTCACCCCCATGCCTAGTACGTTCTGCAGAACCACATATCAGACTACACGACTGCAGTCTGATAGAGCCCTTGCGCCGTCGAGATATGCATAGGGCACGGTTGAAGAGAATGCTGCGTTGGAAACTGACTCCGCCTCCACTTTCTTGACAGTTGCTATTGGCTGAATGACCCACAGCTCTTGTGACTGAGGCCATTCCCGATGGGTATTGAGGGACTAGAGCGCTGCGTGCCGCAGCTGAAACCTAGCTTGGTTCTTTGTTTGTACGCTCCTGTGTGCTTCATATTCATGCTGTCTCCTGATCCTCTGTGGGACTCGCAGACGGGCCCTACTACTACAAGCCGCTATTTGGGGCTGACCGGGACCTTCGGCAGTCGACGTTCGCGTCAGCAGTCAATCGCGATCGAAAATTCAGGCTCAGTCTTCAGTCAGCCCCTTCACAATGCAGATAGGAAAGCTCTGTGCGATGCTTATAAAGGCTTGTCAGTACTTGCTTGGTACGCTGCTTTCAACGACGTTCGAGTGTGAACATCGTGGAGGGAGCGGGAAGAGGCAGTGATGGCATCATGACGCGTCTCCGGCAATCACCGGTTGGTCGGTGCCTGATCACAGGTTTTGCAAGTGGGAAACCTAGCCAAGCTAGGTAATGCATTTGAGATCAAGTGTATCATACAGTGCCCTTGTATCTGTGTAGTAGTGTGCGGTCGAACCATGTGCGCGAAACGCTCAAACTCAACGGACATCAACGGATGAAGAATGTTTCAACTCAAGCCAGCATCCTTCAACATCATGTCCGCGCATTTCTCAGCCACAGCATACACCAACGCCTGCGGATGCGTAGAAGGTGAGACCGGCAACACGCTCGCATCCGCGATCCTCAGATTCCTAACTCCGTAGACCCGCAACTGCGCATCCACGACGCCCGGCCCATCGTTATCTTCACGCGGCGCCATCCGGCACGAGCTCGAATAATGCAGCATCGAATCGAAGCGCTTGTCGATGTGTGCATCCAGAGAAGCGTCGTCGTATCCCGCTGGAGCACAGACGGGGGTGAGAGGGTACCCTTGTTCTTTCATCGTCCGTACAAGTGCAAGTACGACGCGTAGGGCTGTACGGAGTACGGCGCGGTCATCTGGGTGCGAGAGATACTGCATGTCGCAGATGGGCTGATCGAGCGGGTTTGTGGACCGCAACAGGATCTGGCCTTTGGATTTGGGAACGAGCAAGGCGGGATTGTACGCGACGAAGCCTTGCAACCAGTCCTTTGTGGGGCCGCTGCTTGGGTCACCTAGACATGACTGAAACGTAGTGTTGAGCTTTCTAAGAACTAAAGACTGTACGGCTAAGACGCAAACATACCGACATAACGCCAAAGTCGGGAATGTTGGCTGGATCCGACGAGTCTTCGCGCTCTCTAGGATGAGGGAGTGGCGAGCCGTCCTCGTTGATGAGGGACGATATGCCGAAGAGCTCTGCGCCAACCCAGGTGCCTAGGAAATAGCCTGACCCGTGGCGTACGTAGTTGTATATCTCGCGGATTAGGGTTGTTGGGCTGACGAACATGGCCCACAACGAGTCTTTCAGAGGGCTGTTGTAGCAGGTCGTGACTATGCAGTGGTCTTGCTGCTCTCATATTAACGACTTGAATAGTATTGTGAGTAATATACCACTTACGAGGTACTGCCCGACACCGGGCGAGTCCAAGACGGTCTCGATGCCCATACTTTCGAGGTACTTAGTCGGCCCGACGCCACTGTGGTCTCCAATGAGTAAACGAAGACGATATGAGAGGAGAAGAGAAGCAATTGAGTCTACCTCAGCAGCAAGATCTGGGGAGTTCTCAGCGCCCCAGCAGTCAAAACGATCTCGCGCTTAGCCGATATCGTACGCGCATTTGACCCATCCGCCGCACTCAACAATGCCGAAGTAGCGACAAGCTCCCCATCCTCGTCCTTCTCGAAGTACAGTTTCGCGCCTATGGTACCGGTGCATACATGCAGGGTATCCTTTCGGGCCTGAATGAGAGAAGGAGGTATAAAGGCGCGATAGGAGGATTGACGTGTTCCGTCTGCGCCCATGGCGTATTGCATCTTGTTGCATCCAAAGCTTGGTTCTAGCGGGGAGTGCATGTCAAGAATAGGCAGGAAGCCGAGTTTCTCGGCTGCTTGGGCCATCCTGAGGTGGAATGTTAAGTGTAGGACAAAATCTCCAGGCGTAGCGAGTGTACCTTTCTGCACAGCCGAAGTGGTACTCGTCCCACGAGCGAACTGGTAGAGGTCCTGACAGCAACAACGTTCAGCACAGCAAAAGGTCAGCTGGCACATGTCCCACCATCGGCTCCATGAAATTCGCCAGGTGAAGGGCCTATCCACCGCTCATGCTTCTTGAAGTACGGTTTCAGCCCTTCGTACGACCAATCCTTGAACTCGTCGCCAGCCTGTGCCCAGGCGTTATACTCGCCAGGCACACCGCATGTATACTGTCCAGCGTTAATGCGCGTGCTACCTCCGAGTCCTTTGCCGGTGATCAGAGAGTAAGAGCTTCCGTTCAGGGACTCGTTCTTCTCGCTTTGGATCACTTCGCTGTGCTTGCCGTCCGACAAGTGGTGGAATGAGAGCAAGTTGTTGCGATGATACCACCTGTTGGGCGCGTTAAGTGAACAGATCATCCGCAGAACCCGAGGGATGGGCTTACGATTCGGCGCCGTCGCCTCGTTCAACTAGAAGTACGGTTGCGTTCTCGCTCAGACGGCGAGCAAGTACGCATCCCGCGGTACCTCCTACATATCCCGAATGAGATTTCCATTGTCCCTCTAACGTACAGGATATCTTACCGCCAATAATGATATAGTCATAGCTCTCTCTGATCGAATCCAGAGAGCGCAACCCGACAGGATCTGCAGACGTGAAAGGCCACATAGAGACGAATGTTGAACGAATGGGTCTCCGGGAAGCGTATGTCGTCGTCGGGACGAGAGGAAGATGTCTGTCTTATGAAGGTACGCGCTGAGCTCGGTGTGGTACGATCACGGTGAGGTTTGGCAACGCGGCAGGGGCCGATCTTGTTCCATCAATGGGAGTATATGACGCCTATATAAACATGAAAGTACCGGCAAGCCCGAGCGCGATGATCTTGTAGACTGTCTTTGGTGATGGGCAGCGGCAAACTCATGATAGCATCGTCAATGTGCCGCAGGTATACGTGCTCTGTTAGCGACAAGGATACATAGGGTCCACGGTCCTGGTGGGGGATGAGAATCAACCCGCGGTTGCTGCGCTGTGGCGGCTGTGCGAGAGTAAACGTGACCGCGTTTCTTGCAGACGCGTTTGGCGCGCCCGTCGATCTCTTTCTTCGAACCAGCCGCGATGGCCGAAGACACACCGATGTATCCTCCCACACCCAAAGCTGGGACCTCAGACTTGCAAGACGTCGTATGGCCCGTACACAGTGCGTGAATCAGCCGGCTAAATCTCTGCGTGGGCTGATCACATCCACAGTCGAAGTACGCGTCGCGCCCAACGCGAGCG
Source organism: Peniophora sp. CONT (assembly GCA_001632445.1). Taxonomy (NCBI): domain Eukaryota; kingdom Fungi; phylum Basidiomycota; class Agaricomycetes; order Russulales; family Peniophoraceae; genus Peniophora; species Peniophora sp. CONT. The sequence goes on from KV424545.1 coordinate 12,308, forward strand.
TACGGCTAGACACGGTCCGAAACGCCGTACACGCCTTCATAACATCCTCCTACGAAACTCTATCACTACCCTCCACACTAGAAGGCTTCGAAGACGTCCCCCTCCTCTCATCCACAATCCTCCGTATCCGCGCCTGCGAATCGCCCTGCCCAACATCCCCGCTCCCCATCGCCCAAGCTGCACTACAAGTACACGTGTACCAACCTACCGAAGCCGATGGATTCGAGGAGTTTTCTAGTGGGGGAGGCGAGGAGGGTGAGGAGGTTATGGCTGCTGCGGTGCTTGAGCTTCCGAGTGGACTGCTGGATGGGCTTTGGGATAGTTTGATCTTTCCGGACGAGACGAAGCAGAAGTTGTTGGATTATATCTATGCGACGGTATTGTTTAGCGATGCTGGTGTGGACTGTACGTTCTGGCTCTTTCTTGCTGTGTCGTCGTGGCTTAGACTTAATCCAGTTAACGTCGTGTCGTGGAATCGGGTGGTTCTGTTACATGGGCCACCGGGTACGGGCAAGACGTCATTATGTCGAGCGCTAGCGCAGAAGCTATCTATACGTCTCTCGCATAGGTGAATCGAACAACTGTTGCTGCCGTTGAGCCGTATCCTGACCATTATACTCATAGGTATCCGCAAACGAGGCTGCTCGAGATCAACTCGCATTCGCTGTTCTCCCGCTGGTTCTCAGAGTCCGGAAAGCTGGTCCAAAGGCTTTTTAGCAGCGTCATGGAGCTAGTAGAGGACGAGCATACATTTGTGGTGGTTCTGATAGGTATAGGTCACATTTCACATTGACATGACTCGTGCTAACGTGAGTATAGACGAGGTTGAATCTTTGACTGCTGCTCGCGCTGGGGCCATGGCTGGCACTGAACCTTCGGATGCTCTACGGGTATGTTGATGTCATTGAACGTATGCACACGTGCTGAATGTAATATCCTGTAGGTGGTCAACGCTCTGCTCACGCAATTGGACAAGCTTCGGCACAAGAAGAACGTCCTAGTCGTCTCGACGAGCAACTTGGCAAAGGCCATAGGTACGATAACATGTTGCATCTTTGTCGACTGAGCGTTGACCGCTATCAGATTCTGCGTTTGTGGACCGCGCCGACATCATACAGTACATCGACTTGCCTCCACGAGAAGCCATCTACGAGATCCTTCGGACGTGTCTCGTAGAACTCGTACAGAAGAGTGTCATTAATCAAGTGGCACGTTGAACCTCGACACTCAAACCGTACGTTTACTGAGAACTTTATACAGGAAGTACCGGTGCTGGAAGACGCGCTGCGTTACGAGCGGAGTGCTTCCTCTGCGGCTTTACTGACCAACGTGGCGTTGAGCGAACGAGAACGAACGAAGCTCGTCGCTGTGCGATTGCTCGGACTGTCACAGAAGTGCCGGGTATGTCTCGCTCACATTTTGACGTCTTTCTCCCAATGTTGACGCCTTGCACAGGATATGAAGATGTCGGGACGCGCCCTTCGTCGCTTACCTGTCCTCGCACATGCGAGGTATATCGGCCACGCCTTTTCGGCTCAGTCAGCAAGTGGCGCTCCGAGTGCGGGTGGGATGTCTATACGAGTGGAGGTGTGGCTGTCTGCCATGGAGCGCGTCCTGCATAACCATGCGGATGAGATTGCTCGGTTCGAGAAGTAGTCGGTCTCTCATAACATCGTTGCTCTTCTTGCTGTGTACTTGCTATCAAGTTGCTCCTCTTCATGTTTGCTGTATCGTACGCATAGCTTTTTTTGTTGCATGTATTTCACGCAGTCTGAGAGATTGGGCCGATTGATCCGAGAACGGTTGAGATTGACGCGACAAAGTTTGGCGACTGGGCCTGTCCTCTCCGCCCATGTCGCGGCTGCTGCACCGCGTCGCAGCTCGCCAACGCTCTTCACTCTCCAACACTGCTTCCAAAACACGCGCACTTCTACCTACAAGCACTGCTAAGCGTAGTATTGTCTCTACACCGACTCTCGACGAGTTTCTGAGCCACAACCTCGGGTCGGATGACAGCTCAGCGCCATCGACGTCGGCCTGGCCGGCGGAGCAAATGCGGCAGCGGATGGTAGCAATGAAGACGCGAATGCTGCTGGACCTCATGAGTCGGCCGAATCCGCAGATGAACGCCGTCTGGCACAGCTACGAGGACCTGGTAGCCTACGCCGGCGACGACGCTCTCCCGCTCGAAATCCACCAGCTCGCCCTGCGCAACTCTGTGCTGTCGCCTCAAGAAGCCCGTCGCGTCTCAAAGGCTAAATATCTGACTGTGCATTTCCCCGACGAGCCTTTACCACTCGAGGAACGTATGATGACTATTCTGCGAAATATGCGGGACGGAGGGATGCAGCCCAAGCTGGAGGACTATCATTTCGTGCTCAGGCAGTACGCCTCTGTCGGACATTTCAGTGCTGCGGAGAAGATGCTGGGGGAGATTGAAGAGTGCGAGCTCAAGCCTACGCCCGTCACGTACGGCTACGTCCTTCAGGCATGCGCACACCGTTCAAAGCTGCCCTCGCACGCCAAACACGTCGCCACTCAACAACTGGTCGAGTGCGTGCGTAGACTGATAGCTGTCATGGCCGAACGCGACATCCCAATGGCGCCCGCCAACGTCGACTTGGCTGCCCGTGTGCTGAGATTCGGCGCGGACGAGGAAGGGTTCGCGCAGCTCGTCAAATACGCTTATGATTTCGACTTGTCATTCACCGACCATGCGCCTTTGAATGTCACGGCCGACGCGGCGGCTGTCCCTGCCAGTATGCCCCGCACGCGCCTGTCGACCGCTGCGTTGAACATGATCATCGACGAGCTGGGTCGACGCGGTCGAATATCGAAGATGGTAGAGGCTTTCGAGGTCTTGACAAATCCTCTTCCTCAACCTTCGAGCGCCGACATGCAAGCGTACGACGAGGACGAGGACGGAGGGTACACGCCCATCACGTCTTCTGCGCCAGCCAGCGCCCCGCCCAACACCACCACTTTCCGCTTGCTCGTAGGCCACGCAGCAAAAGCCAACCACCCCGTCCTCGCGCGTCACTACATCCTCCACGCTCTCCACCTCGAAGTTCAAGAATCCCGCCGGATCCGCGCCGCACTCCGCGTTCGCCCGCCGACGGTTTTACCCGTTCAACCGCAGGTGGCGGTACAGATGAGACTGTTGTATCCTTTGATGCATCTGGCTGTGAGGCAACATGATTCGGGGATGTTGAGGTTCGTGAGGAACGCGGCGTTGAGGAGTATCAAGAGTAAATGGGGAGATATCGATACGCTTACGCAGTGGAGGGCGGCCGTCGAGGAGCAGGAGGCAGCTGACAAGTTGGCGCCGCCTCCACCGCCGCCGCCTGAACCCATATCCGACGCTGTGAGCTTTCCGTTCGAGCAGAACGAGTCGCTCGCGTCCGGAGACGACGCGTTCGCACCGACACTGCCCACTCCGCCTCGGCTCTCGACGTTCTTCACTCCCTCGTCTTCGAGCCCCACACTCCGTCCCAAGCCTGCGCATATAGCCGCCTACGAGCCCGTCGACCGTAAACCGCTCAATTACGCCTTGCATATGCTTCTCCTCCAAACCGAACGTGCGGCGCTCGACGAGTTGGTAGTCACCACTTCCAAACTCTACGCCCGGTCTCAACAGCGCATGAAGGAGCGTCTGGGCAGGCGTGTATGGCGCGATCAGGATGTCTACGTGAGGAGCGCTGGTGATAGGGTCAGAGTCGACAAGAACTTTTGGAGGAGTAGTGTTAAGTTTTGGGGAGTGGAGGATGAGCAGGCCAAAGCTGAGCATGGTCAGAGGAGGTTTGGGAGGGAGGGCGTTTGGGAACAGAGAGAGGTATGTTGGAATTTTCTTTTTTGCTTGGTATATATGCGAGATGGGTTTGTTGACGCTTTTGGTGCAGCGGTGGCCCAAGTTCGAGGATCCGGATGCGGAGCCTAAGCCACGGTCCTCTCGTACGCGATAGCTATCATATACTGTCATTAATGCTGCGACTTCAACATCACTTTGCTGACTATACATCTTGCGCATGACGACCGAAATTTGTTGAACTACAGCGCTTTCCGAAAACCTTGCGGAAGTCGCGTCAAACGAGGCTGCGCGCTCGATACCCGGAAAGGTATGCGGATTTGAGCCTTGTCAAGGTCGTCGTGCGCTTTGCGTGCTTTATAGCTCACGAATAATGATATGAAGCCTGCCATGGCTGTATTAGCACCTTTGACTAGGTGAGCAGTACATCGAATCAACACCACGAAGTCCAACTGTCTATTACATTATATTGATTACAGCCGAGCCAACTCTACGCGGTGGTCAATCATTATGTTGTCCGAGAAGGTCGAATAAGCAATACGGAAAGATAATGAATCCAAACGCCTCATTGCATCACGCTTTCGGAGGGTCTGCACGATAGACTCAGTCCAATGGCGCAAGTGTGCAGGAGTAGGATAGATCGGCTTACATATACTTAGTCGATAGAGCAATTGACTTTCAGGAGAGATATGATCTTGTCAACAGTATTGACCAGCTCCTCCTGATACGGCCCAGGGAAAAGGCGTGCCAGGACGTGGTCCCATCCCGGCGACTTCCACCCCCGATGGTGCATCCGAGCGTACTCCCAAAAGTCGGGATAATGACCGGCGAATTCCCAATCGAGAATGGCGGTGACGGTCGATCCGTCGACCAATATGTTGCGTGGCAGTAAGTCGCCGTGGATGAGATGTACGCTCGCGTCTCTGGGGAGACAAGCGAGAAGCTCGTCCACGTAATCTGGGGCGCAGTACTCGGATAAGAGGTCGCGGTAGTAGGATATGTACTCATCCACGCTCGACCACGGCGATTCCGGGGTATACGGCCAGGGGAAAAAGACGTTCTTGAATGGACCACCAGTGACTGAGCCGATGCTGGTACTCTTCAAGCTGCGGAACTCCGTCAGGAGGCACGACAGCTGGTCGGCGACGTGATCGAGCTGTTCGGGTGTCATTTCGTCGATGACCGTTTCAAGAGGTACACCCGGGAGTTCTTCCATGATGAAGTACCATACACCGGTCGCCTCGTAGATGAATGGATTGAGAGGTGGTGTCACTCGGTATGGGGGATGGTAGAGGACGCGCGGTGTTCGGAACGAGAGCTTTCCGTGAATAAAGTCTAAGACGCGCACTTCTTCCTCGCGATCGCGCCCGTACTTGATGAGCACACCGGGCTCAAAGCGAGCGATGGGTTTTTCGGGGTCGAGCCGTGAGGATACAAACTTCGCCAGGTCTTTCTTGCACGTTAGTTGTGGGTAGGTCACGGACTGGCTCGAAAAGGAGAGTTGATGAGAACAGGTTGTACATAGATATAGACGCATAGGTCTCACCATTCTAGCGCGCACGTCTTGTGAGATTGCAGAGCAGTGATGACCATAAGGATGGAGCGGCACTGAGGGTAATAGACAGAGATGGTGCACAAGGCGATGATTGAACAAAACAGTTGACAATATACAGAAAATTTCAGAGGGAGTTCGAGTCGACGTGCTCGTCGTGGTTCATGATCAAACCGCGCGGCACTAGCAACGCTCAGGCTGAAGAGCACTAAGCAGGAGTTCACGCTGTCAAACAGCAAAAATGACAACAAGTAGCGACCTTCTCGTCTACTACAAGAAACGTATATGTCCTGTCTGGTCCATACACGAGGGTCGGAACCAAGGCTTCGAAGTTCCCAGTCATGATCGCGTGGGACAAAGCGCGTGACGGCCGGCGCGGACGCTTTGCTCGGCGTCACGGCCTGTGCATCGAGTTTGGACTCAACGCTCGGACGCGACAAACTGCTTTTGTTTCTGCCTCATATAAAAACCCGTCTTCCCTCGTCTATCAGTCCATCTACAAATCATGGCCGACGTCGCGCCCGCGAACACAGAACCGACGGCGCAGGAGCAGATGCAGGACAACGAGGAGGAGGACTCGGTACGTTGCCGGCTTTCATCTCATCGACCTTCTTCGCGTTGCCTTTTGCGTAAGGCTTAAGGGGCAATGTTCTTTGTTTGGGACACGTTGGGTTGGAAGGCTTTGTTTTCCGGGCGCTTCTTCTGCACCGCGCGCCTGCCGCACGTACCACACGTACTGTAGGACACCCACACGCCCCCCTACACCCTTGTTTCCCCCTTGTCCATTGCTACCACATACACTTGAACTTGAATTGAACCCGACTTGCAGGAGATTGCGCTCATGAAGCAACGGGTAGCAGAGATGGAAGCCGAAGCTGCAAAGTTACGCGAGATGCAAGCGGAGGCAGAGGCGAAGGAGGCAGAGCCGGCGAGTCCGGGTACGCCTATGGACGCAGAGGACGATAAGACGCTGTCGGATAACCGGAGTGTATACGTCGGAAACGTACGTTTGCCTTCGAGCTGGAGAGGAGAGGTTTGCTAACGAGGTGGCGTCATTCACAGGTTGAGTACGCTGCGACGCCGGAAGATATCCAGGCGCATTTTCAGGCGTGCGGGACTATTAACCGGGTAACCATCCTCTGCGACAAGTTCACTGGACACCCGAAAGGGTATGTACTGTGTTGTGGCGAGCTGGCTGTGTGATGTGGCTGACACCCTCTCTTAGGTTCGCATACGTAGAGTTTGCAGAGCCGGAACACGTCGAAGCTGCACTGGCACTTGATAACTCTATGTTCCATGACCGATTGATCAAGGTGTGTGCTTTACCGAGTTCGGTGTGATCGACACAGAGCTGACAGTTTCCCTGCAGGTCACACGTAAGAGGACGAATGTGCCCGGCTTCAATCGCGGTCGCGGACGAGGGGGAGGAGGGTACAGGGGAGGTTACCGTGGCGGTTTCCGCGGTGGAGGTGGCTACAACCCGTACGGTGGACGCGGTCGTGGACGGTAAGCTCTTTACCTTCACCCTGCATTTATCATCCGTACTGACTTCACAACTCAGGGGACGCGGTCGCGGCTACTAGAGCCGCTCTACATCCAACTCAAAAACGCGCTCTGTTCTCCTTTGCTTTTAATCTTCCAACAAAGCTCTCGCACGTCTGTCTTGTCTCGTTCTTCCTCTGTATTTGCTCGGTTTCAACAACACTATTTGCACCCGCTTAAGCGGTAATGCCTGCCTCTGCTCACTACATCCATTCGAGGGAAATATTCTGGGACCACTTCCAATTCATATCAAGCAACTAAAGAAGGCTTAGGAACCCTCCATTTTTGTTGCGATGCTCGCGACAGCCGAGTAACTCATGATGTCCGAGTAATGAGCACCACTTCCTCGTTGACAGACCGCCAGACCAGGACCTCTCTTTTCTAGTTGATGAAGCTTCCATGTAGAACGGTGAATTATTGCTCTTAGAGAGAGGCAAGGTGTAGGAATATACAGGGAGACCGAATGAAAGCAATGCGGATAAGATGCAAGAGAAGAGGCTATCGAGTAAAGTGTCATCAGTAAAGAAAGTACTCCACACAAGTTCAAACTGCATACCGTCCCCCTCAAGCCCTCACGCCAACGCCAGCGACCAAACCCGCCATCTTATCCGGCCTATCGCGCAAGTAATTCATCTTCGCATGATGCGTCCTCCGTCCCTTATCCGGCCCCTTCTGCGTCGCCCGACTCAACACCCTGATCTCCTTCACATGCGGCGAGTTCACAAAGAACTGCATCTCCACTCCCGTCCTCGCCACCACGTTCCTCAACGTGAAACTCGTATCGGGACCGCGCCGACGGACGCCCATGAGTACACCGCTGAACGCTCCGGGCGCGTGAGTGAGCTTGACGCTCAGTACCGAGCCGGGTCGGACACGCTCGGGGTGGTTACGCGCGAAGAGGGTCGTCATGATTCGTTGTTTCTCCGGTGTGGGAAGTGTGCGCTGGAGGTAGGCCATGAGCCCCTTGCCGTCTTTCAGTCCTGCTGGTTTCTCGCCCGGAGGTGGAGGCGGGATGATGGCCATCTTTGAGAATGGGTAGGTAGACACTGAGCGGGTGGATGCTGGCGCTGTTGCCGACGACGCAGCGCGCGGGAGGGCGCGGAGGCTGGAGAGCATGGCGGTCGCGGACAACTCACAGCTGTCGCGTGAACGCGAAATGTCTGGCGCGTCAACATGGTCCCATAAGGACCATCTACTGGTACATATCGCTCGACAAAGGCTGACAAGGGCTGGACATCAACAAGTTCAATCATAGAAAGCTGTACTGCATTTGCATAGGGAAGAGCGAGTGAGGGGTATAGCAAGAACGATAAGGGAGTCTGCTACAGCTGGGATGAATAACATCGACGAACACGACGAAAAGATTGTACGTATGTAGTAACGGGACGGGATGCAGAACAAGAAAAGGGGGATATCGGCTCAACGTAGACTAACTAGATATACCATTCTACGAAGGCAAGGGTGGCGCATACGTATGCAAAAATCCGAGATTAAAAAACGACAATGCAAAGTAAAACATAATTCAGTGTATGCTCCAACGGGGCAGCGCGGTCTGCAACTCAGTGGTATGCGACCTAGCGCCCCCCGAGCGACGCCCGCGGCGGCGTACTCGTCCTCCCATCCAACCTCCTCATCTCCCTCTCGAGCTTCTCCGCGCCCGTAGCCCCATGAGCCGAAGCCCGCGCACTATGCTTCTCGAACAGATACGTCAACAGGTTCTTCTTGTCGTCCGCCAGACCGTCGAGTAGCGCGAAGAGATGCGTCTCGTCGCGGAGGACGAGCTGGGCGGCGATGATAGCGCTCGCGGCCGCTTCGCGCACAACGAGCCATTGAGATTCGTTCAGCGCCTGTCAACAATGACAATGATGTAAGTACTTCGAGTGATCCCTCACGTCAAAAATGGAAGATAAATAGGCACGCACAGAAATCAAAGTACCCTTCAACCTCGGCAACTCCTCTTCCAGAATCTCATCCGGCAACCGCAGAATGAACTTGCCAAGCGCGATCACACCAAACGCGTACGTCCCCATCTTCGCCTCCACGGACGACGTCGACGGCTGGCTTTCTGCCAGGAACACGAGCAGACTGGCGTGCATAGTCGTCAAGCCATAGATAGGATCCACGCGCATACAAAGCGCATCGCGAATCACGTTCGTCGACCCGAGAACCTTTGTACGAAGACCAAGTCAGCCTAATACCGAACGCGGAGAGTGAAATAGAGAGCTTACGGATTGTTTGTCCGAGTACCGCACCCCGAACAGAATCCCAAACACATCGCTCTCCCGATCCTCCATAAGCACCGGCAAATGCTCCATCATCTCCCACAACACGATCAATCCCAACATCAACACCTCCTCGTCCCTATCCGGCGTCAAAAATCCCTTCAACGCGCCAAAGAACCGTCCGAAAACCTTCTCGTCCGTCATCCAGACGTCGCTCGTGCCAGAGCGGGAAGATGAAGATGGTGACGTTGAGAAGGGAGAGGGACTGTTACCATTACGGTTACCGGGGAAACCGGTGCTGACGGGGCTGAGAGGTCCGGCTGTGGCTGGGTGCGCGATGCAGAAGAGCGCGGCTTGTTTGAGGAGAGCTGCATCTGCTGTACCGGACTCCAAGGCTGCGATAAAGCCGGGCAATTGGGAGGGGTCAGCAGGAGGTGCCGACGAACGACGGTTGTACACTGCATCATAACATTCAATACACGGGTCCTCGACAGAAGGTTGGGAATAAGAATGCTCACGGTTCATACGTTTCCTCCACCAAGTACTATCAGCACCCCCCGGACTCGGTCTAAACACGTCCGTCATAAGACTCGGCGCCGGCGCGCCACCAGCGGGACTATCCTGGAACGCAGCAGCCTGCTTCCACACCCTATTCACCGGCGTGACCGGCATCTCCGTCGAATGGCGCGCCGACGCGGCAGCGCGGACGGGTGTACCGGGCATACGAGCCGCATTGCTCTGCAGCGTCGTATGTGCCGATTGAGAGGAAGGTGGAGAAGGAAGATAAGGAGGCGGAGGATCGACGAGTTCCAGTAGATGTTCGGCCGCACTCTGTGCGCGTTCCGCTCGGGCACGAAGAGCGTCCTCTACCAAAGGCTGTGGCGCACCAGCGGGCGGACTACCCACCGAACCCGCCGTACCCGTCGAAAGCGTATTGCTCATCCCTCTATTCGAGAAACTGTTGGAATGAGACTGCGAAGGCGAGGAATTATCCCTCGATAAACCTCCTCTCCCCGCCGGACTCGGACTCGGCGGTCCGTACCTCTCATCCAACGCCGAAAAGCTCAACGGCTGCCTTCCGTCATCATCAACGTCCATATCTTCATCGCTCTCCCCATCATCCGGAAGTGGAATCGCCACAGCCGTCAACAGACTCTCCTCATTCGGATCGAGGTTCATAACCGTAGACGTCCTATCCTGTCCTTGACCTCCTGTGGCGTATCGTCTACCCGTCAACAAACTCTCCTCGTTCGGATCGAGCGTCGGCATGCCTATCGACATTCGATCCTGCGCAGCGTTCGAAGGAGGAACGTATCGTCTCCCCGCAGGCGACGGCGGAGTAACGACCATACTAGCCGGCGGCGACCCAGGCAAGGCCGTCTGCATAGCCCTCCTCAACGTCCCCTTCGGCGGCGAAGCCGGTACTACGACCATAGGCGAAGCCGGGCGCGGATAATTACTCGTCGAAGGCATAGAGTCTGAAGAAGACGTGCGGGAATGTGACATTCGAGGGGCTGGGACTGGGCGGATGGTAGGTTTGCTGGAGGAAGAGACGATGCGAGAGCGTGGTGAGTGGGGAGGAGATACAGCGCCTGATGCTGAGCCTGTGCTTCCTGTAGAAAGTGAGGGTGACATGGACCGTTTGGGTGGACTGATCGTTCGCGCGGCGCTCGTAGCCTGGTGTCTTAACGACGGAGGCGCATTGGCGATAGCTTTCGCCTTTGCGCGACTGGCTGCTATAGCCGCTGCGATGGAACTCTTCTTCGGCGCGGCGGCCGCGGCGGCAGTCGTAGAAGGCCCGCCACTGGCGTCAGGGTGCGGGTTCGATTTCTCGATGGCTTTACGATTGGCGGCATCTTGGGCGTTAAATATCACCAGCGCGCGCTCGGGCCAGATACTCTCGAAAGCCCAGTACGCCACACGACCTGCCTGACGAGCAGCCGGGTTCGAGTCCGCGACGGCTTTACGCAATGTACGGTCCAGCAGGTCCAGTAAACCTCCAGAATCGACGGCAGGCTTGATGCGGCCACCGTGCAAGTCCAGGTACTTGGCGAGATGGTCGGCGACGTAGCCGCGCGCTTGAGGAGTCCTGTCCTGCAAGCCGTTGGACAGAGCGTTGAGGACGATGCGGGGGGAAGGGGTGGTATAGATCAAGAGGGTGGTAACGGTAGCTTGGGAACATTGGGCGGTGATCTTCTTGGTGAGCCCGGCCATCTTGAGTAGAGCGACGAGCATAATTTCGGCGACGGGATCGAGGTCCGATTGTAGAGTTGTGGCGAGCTCGGTGTACATGTTCGTGGTGTTGGTCACCACCGTCGTTCGCAGACTTGCGAGCTGTAAACATCGTCAGCTACATCCACTAAGAACAATGTGGTCATATCTTACCGTCTTGAACGAAGTCTCGATGATAAGCTTGAGATGCCCAAGGAAGATATCTGGATACGACTCATGCACGTCTGCCTTGAGCATCCCTCGAACGCGCGTAATCGCCCGATCTCGCGCAGCCCAGTTATGCTCAGTCTCTTTGCCCTACAAGCTATGTAAGCGACTCTGCACAAGGAAGAGACAGCAAGGATATACTGGTTACATACCTCGAAAGCCTTGCCGAATATATTCGCGAACTCGCTCTCCAGTTCTCGACTTGACGCGATGTAGACGGGCGAGACCTCTGCTTCAGCTGTCGGTGTCTGAGGCACAGAGTTTGGCGGTGGTGTAAGTACACGCGCTCGGCTCGCTGGCCTCGGTAGAGTCGGTATGCTGACAGAGCTCGCAACGCGCGAGCCATTGGTGGAAGGAGCGGCATCAGACCCAGCGGTCGGCCTGCGTTCGCGCAACAACTGGCTGGGCGGGATGTACTCCTTCTGCGCATGTCCGTCCTCGCTGGCGGGAGGCGTGCTGAGCGACGATGCGGCGTTCTTTGAGAATATACGTTCGAGCACGGCGTCGACTGTGCCCTTGCGTACACCCTTCTTTGTCATCTGGCTCTTGAGGTCCGAACGCGCCGCATCGGTTACACCAGGACCAGTGAACAGCTCAACCACAGCATTCCGTGCCGTCTCGCGCACAGTCGCGTCGCCGTCCTCCAGAGTTCCGACGAGCAACGGCAGATACGGGCGCAACGGGAACATATGATGTGCGCGCCGAATCTCGACCAGAGCCTGTACGCTCTGCTCTCGCACGCGCGGGTTCTTGCTCGACAGGCCGTTCTCCCTGAGAAAGCGTTCGAATATCTGCAACGGCGTCTCTGCGTTCTTCCCGCCACCCGACCGAGCGAGAGCCGAACTGCCGCCCGCCCGGAACGCGAAGCCGCCAATGAGCGCAAACACCTCTTTCGCTTTCTCTCGTGAGGTCTGGCGGTTGTCGCCCAGACGGTCCATCACGCCGCCTTGGGGCAAGAATGCGTTCAGGACCTGGCGGATGGTGTACAGGTCAACGGAGGAAGAGCCTGTGGAGGATGTGGATGCGATGTCGTGTGGTTGGGGCGCGCGAGAGGCCGAGTTGCCGAGGATGAGAGGGAGGAAGGCGGGCAGGGCAGAGAGGGTCGCCGTCTGCAGGTGCTGGTTCGAGATGCGGAGACAGGCTTTCAGGGCTTGGATCGCTGCGTCCGAGTCCGGGATCTGTATATCTTGTTCAATAACCCGCCCAGTATACTCGATACATAGTACACACCTCTGCACCCTTCTCAAACTCTGCGTGCAGCTTGCCCACCGCGTCGATCTTCGCGTCCACATCTTACAAACACATTAAGCACACTCTCGTAATCTGTACACGCTGCAACGAACCAGGTTTGGATATCTGCTGTATCAGTACAGCCACGGGTTTGTCGTCCATTTGTCGTGCAGGTCGTTAGTTCAGTGAGAGTGCGGCGGAGGTCATAGGCAGGTTCAAGTTGCAAGCGAAAGGCCACAAAGTCGAACAACAGCTGTCACTTTCTGTTCGCGCGCCTTCTTCCCTCACAACCACTGTCTCCGAACACGCGCACATTCATGATGCACATACTCATTTGTACAAGCCACAAAGTACCATACAATGCGGCGCAGAAGTACTGTACAGTATACAAGATGGCTTTTGCTACATTCGTCAGCGCGCCAACCATTCACCGATCCGAATGCCCAAGCGACTTGTTCGGCTGAATCCAATCGCGTATCCTCTGCTTGAGCTCCTTCATCTCCGGAAACCTCCCCTCGACCTTCCTGTCAAACACCATCGCCATCTCCTCCGTCCCGTGCGGTCCCGTATGCGCCAGCCACACCCTAAAGCGTCCTGCCGTTTCGTCCGCGTTCAAGGGCACGAGGGTGATGCTGTTTATGTTGGGCGGAGGGAAGGTCAAGAAGAGCTCGGTCGAGGTCCATGTTGCGCGGTGTAACCTGTGGGAGGATTCAGTCGGCGTGCTCGGGTTTAGAGCATCCATCCTGACCATCGGCACTGACGAACGCGTCAATACCCGACTCAACGCAGCAACATCCAGCTCACTCTATCACAAAACTCGATCACCACGCTCGGTGCATTGAGCACCTTGGGCGCAACGAACGTCGCAGGGTTCAGCGGATCGTAAGCAGTAGGCTCGATACGCGGGTCCTTCAAGCCCGCCGTCTCGACAGACGCGAAGGCGGCGTCCTCGGTCGGGATCGGAGCGCAATCTTCGCATGCTGCTTTGTTTTCTGTGGACATGGTTGTTCTGTGCTGACTGAGGAGTTCTGAGGAGCTCATCGAGCTCGACTTCGAAGAGGAGATGCACGGCCACGTGCTTATCTCGTACAGGTCGCGTCAGAAACGCGTAGTTGCCGCCAACACTCATGCCTTGCCGCCGGCCCGCGGCATCAGCCAAATATATACCTCGGTCCTTGTGACTGCTGTTGAAGCTTTAGGTGTGTGCTATTACCGCGTCCGTCGGCCAATACAAGCTTACATCGATGACGCGCAAGGTTCTTAGGGGCCTACCATCTATATCTTATGATGGCAGCTTCACATGGAGATCTTGTACCTTGGTGCTTAGATCTGCGCACACCTTCCTTTACGGTCAGGTGTATATATCTTGTGCGACCTGTGACCGTCCATGCATGTTCAGCTGTCCAAGAAGGCCGGCCCGCTCATATTTTAACCAGCCGAGATGAATAGATACATAGGTCTTGAGGCGTATACGACCGCGAACATCCACTCGACATGACGCGGTCTTCAACTCTTTTGAGCACGCTGCTCATCTTCGCTTCTCATGCCCTTGCCTTCACGCCTCCGACCGGGAACTGGTCCACATACGCCGCGAACTCGGCCATCTCGCGTGATCAAGGGAATGGCTTGGACGACGGCGTTCCGCTCGTGAACTACCCTGACGGTGTCTTCCAATGGGCTCTTCGTCTACGTACGTCTCCGCTCTTTTTCTCTTCCTTATGATGGGATCTGACGGATCTGACCAGTCTACGAGCGCGATGGCAATGCGAGCTATTTTGACTATATTGTCGAAGGAGTGGACAATGTTGTCTCCGCGAACGGAAGCGTGGGCGGTGGATACAAGTGCGTAGGCAGACCGCCTCTACCAAGGATTTGTGTTGACCTGCTGCCTAGCCTCACTGATTATACTTTGGACCCAATCCGCGTTGGGCCGAGCTTCGTCTATCTGTACGATGCACCCAGATTTCATTCAGATTCTTCTGCTAATGATCGTATAGGTACAACATGACAGGCGAAGAGAAGTACAAGACCGCGGCAGATCTCTACCGGAGTCAACTCAACGGTCATCCACGCACGGCCGAGGGTCAGTTCTGGCATAAGTTGAGATATCCCAACCAAGGTGCGTCTAATGGCCACAATCGCTCTTCGTCAACCTCGCGCTAACATCCCGATTCCACGCAGGCTGGCTGGACGGCATCTACATGGGCGAAGTCTTCTACGCCGCCTACACCGCCCTTTTCGAGCCAACGAACCAAACCGCATGGGACGACATCTCCCTCCAATTCTCCCTCATGCATACCAACACCCGTCAATACAACGCCACGGTCAATCAAACCCAAACCGGTCTGTTATACCACGGCTACGACTACTCGCACGTCCAAGACTGGGCCTCTCCCGACCGCGGACATAGCCCCGAAGTCTGGGACCGCGCGTTGGGGTGGTACTTTATGGCGCTGGTTGACGTGCTGCAGATCGCTCCGGTTGAGCAGACGGAGCTGAGAGAGACGCTCGAGGGTATTCTGAAGGATCTGGCACCGAATCTAGTGAAGCAGGCGGATCCGGAGACGGGCGTGTGGTGGCTTGTCATCACTTGGCCCGGGCGCGAGGGGAACTACCTCGAGAGTTCCGCCGGATCGATGTTCATTTACTCTCTCCTGCGCGCTGTGCGACTGGGGTACTTGGACGATCCGAACGGCACGTACGTCGCGGCGGCCAAGAAAGCGTTCGAGTACGCTACGACGTCGGGGAAGTGGGTGATCACGAGCGCGAATGGGACTATGAGTTATAACGAGACTGTCGTCGTTGGGAGTCTGGCACCTGGGAACGATTACGATGTGAGTCCAGTATTGCCATTGCTAATTTCGTAAGTGCTGCGCTGACATTGTTGGGCTTGCAGTACTATATCTCTCAGCCTGTAGATCTAAACGATCTTAAGGGTTTGGCACCTTTCGTGCTGGCTGCGTACGAGATCGAGGCTCTTAACTAGACACGCACGTTGTCACTTCAATGCGATATTCGCGTCTTTTTGCTCATGCTCACTGCTTTGATTGCTCGTATGGGTCCAGAATACGACATTGTTTACGGTAAGCTCGGACCGACTTCCCACGAAAATCAGCCACCTTGTAGACTGGATGACCAACAAACGTTATAAGCGCCTTGCTGCTTACCACCAACCACCGCGAACCTCCCCGCACCTTCCGAACTCCCTGCTACACTCGCCATGTCAAACGTCGCGGATTCTGAACCGCGCTTCAATGGTCACTTCCAGACAGATTCTTGGACGACCGAGCAGGAGGACTTTGCCAGTCGACTGCGCACCCACCCCACATCTGCACTCGAGTACTTCAGCAAACTCTACGCTGCACGCAAGCGAGGACCTATGAAGCCCGACCACCGTGTCGTGCTCTTAGCCCAAGTCATCGCCGCGCGCATCAGCGTGCCGAATCCAGGCAAGAAGAGCAAGATCCCACTGTCGACATTCAACGTCGAGGAGTTCGGGATCGAGTTCTGGCGCGCGTGTCTATCCAACAACATGCTTCTGTTGCTTATAGATATGTTTACGGATCCTTACCTCGCGGAACAGCCT
The DNA here is from genome assembly GCA_001632445.1 of Peniophora sp. CONT. NCBI lineage: Eukaryota > Fungi > Basidiomycota > Agaricomycetes > Russulales > Peniophoraceae > Peniophora > Peniophora sp. CONT. The sequence goes on from KV424545.1 coordinate 28,684, forward strand.
GAGGTGAGATAAGCCCGTAACGTCACTTCATGCCCGAACCCCGCGTTTCTCATCATCATCCATCATCCATCCTTCACCGTGGCCGACCTTGATTCTAGCGGTACTTCGATTCGATCCTTGCGAGTCTCCTGGGACTGCTTTTGATATGGATACACGTCAAACAACCGTCCGCTTCGCCGAGTTATCCGAAACCTTCGAGGTTCCAGATCAGTCATTTCCTGGGCGCGTTCGTTAGCGTTGAGGATGTGTGGGTGGCCTTGTGGGATAACAAGGAGCTGTTTTACGTTGGGAGCGTCGAGAAGTCGCTTTGGAGGGTCGTGACTATAGAGCGGACGTGTGCGGCGGTGCATCAGATCACGAAACCTGAATTCTTGTAGGTCGTTTCCACTAACCCGCTTTTCTTATGCTGACGGTTTATATTCAGGGAGATCTATATGATGGATTATGCGTCAAGATTGGCGCACGTTTCGTTGTATAGTTGGGTACTTCTTCATCCAGGGACATCGCTGGCACCACTATGCATGGAACGCGGGATCCCATACACGACACACCAAGCTCTATCCGTCTTCCTCACCGTCATCGCCATGAAAGAAGAATACGGAGAAGAGGGAACGGTGCCATACATGACGGACCTGATCGAATCCGTCGGACCTACCGATATCGTCCGCGCGTTTCAGGGTGCGTTGACGGATACGACGCTCATGACGAGTAACGCGCTCTATGCGTTGCTCGAGACGATCGAGTGTATTGTTAGGGCGGGAGATTCGAGGATCGATGAGGCGTTTGCGGTGTATCCGATCTTAGAACCGCTTTACGAGTCGCTTGCGCGATATTTGGACGCTCAGTATGAGTTGGACCCGCAAGCGAGGGGGAGGCAGGAGCGCGTGCTGAATATCTTGATCGCGATGAAGTTTGCGCCGTTATTGGAGTATGTCTCCAGATTCTCGCGTGTGTGAGGCTTTTCTGACGTTCCTTTTAACAGGTTGTTTGGTCGTGGACTTGCCAAGAGGACGATATTGCCAGAGCTGGTCCCGGCTCGTACGGTATGGTGTATCTTGGGTTACATGCTGGACACCGTCATGGATCTCGTCGAGCTCAAGGTTAACACTCAAGACAAGCAACGGATCAAACGTGAGCGCACCTCCAAGATCGGTCACCCCGCCCACTTCTCACTCACTCTGCGCAGTCTTAGAGAAGTTCAGAGCGGCGTTCGCCCGGGTCATCGACGTCTGGTGCGACGGTCTCGCCGATGGCAAATGGGACACCTCGCGCGGTCTACCCTCTGACACTGCCACCTCTCTCCGCGCCGAAGCTCGCGACTTCTGGTACCCGACCCTCCGACAGATGCGCAAAGCGGGCTTCATGACTACACCTCTTCCGGGATGTTCGAAGGTCGTGAAACTCTGGGTTCGGTTCGGCAAGGAGCTTGGGCTGAATGAGGACGCTGAGAGGGAGGAATATCATATGGCTCGAACGCAGTATTGGTGCGGGTGGCACGAGTGCGAGCATCATGTTGAGACGCCGTCGCCAAGGAGGTTGAAGAAGTGTACGAGGTGTAAGGATGCTTATTATTGCTCGGTTGCTTGTCGGAAGAGGTGAGCAGCGTCGTCGCGTAAGTTATAGTGGGCTGTGTGCTGATGTATTGAGCAGTGACTGGCTGAATGGGCATCGGGAGAGCTGTAGACCACAGTCTGCAGAATCCGAGACCACTGCAGTGGGCGCGGAGGCGAATCAATCGCCACCCAAAGCATAAACCTTACTATGTTTCCCAATCATGTATCCCCATCTAGTTCCGAGTGATCTAGTTCCGAGTGTAGTACCAGTAAGACGACGTAGAAACCGTTCATGAATACGCCTGTGACTGGAAAGAGGCGCACCACAAGGGCAGACTCAGAAAGACTCGTACGCAGTCAGTTAGTGCACACGACTGCATGAGTCAAACGCGTGCAGTCAAGAGCCCCTATCGAGCTCAAGCTTTTGCTTCTGACTTCGCGCGCGGATCCCGAACCTTTCACTCTCCCTTCCACCAACCCCAAAAACCACACACACAAGCGCTCACCCGCATTTCGCACCGATCATGGCCAAATCTACCCGCTCGAAAGTTAAGCGCGCCCACCGCGCCAAGAAGCGCGAAGACAGCGTTTACGCCGCAGTCGAAGCCGCCCGCCTTCAACGGCTGAACGCAAAACTTGTCGGCCTGACCACGCAGGATCCGCCGACGGAGGAGGTGTCAGAGGATGAGGAGGGAGGAGAGGACGAGAAGATGCAGGGTATGTCCTGGTTTACCTGCCTTGGTCTTTTGGATCAGGATGGTGTCGACCTCGACGCTTTGGAGATGCTTGGGTCACCTCCTCGTGCGCTCGAGAGCGTTTCTATGCCTTCTGTGCGAGCACGAAGTGGACGTAGGGCGCTGACTTGCTCTTTGAAAAGATGATGCACCTGAGGCTGGACCGTCGAAGGCCGCTGGGAAGACTGTCTCTGGAGCAGGTAAATATATTATTTTCGGGTTACCAGGCCATGTCACTGACTTGATTCTTCAACAGCAGAAATTATGGACATCGACCCCTCTGCAACACCAAAGAAGATATCCACACACGGACCCCGCAATTCTCGCCGTGAAGCGTGGCGGATATCGAAGGGCATGGCTGCTCGACCAAAAGCGCGGGGCATGAATCGACAGGGTGGTATCGCATCGAAGACCAAGCCCGGCCGGCCTCAGAGGAGGCGATGAGATGGAGGTGGTGACTTTTGGTACTTGTATGCTGGATGTTGCGTGTTTGCTGGGTACGCTTGTGTTGTGTCTGTTTGCAATTTTGTATCGCTGTTTCTCATATTCCTCAGTCATGCACTGTAGCGATCGTCTCTGATTCATATAGCCCCCTTTCACATTTCGAATGCAGTCCGTATATGCTCTTGCTATGAACATGGGTCCGAGAGCGCTTGAATGCCCAACGCTCTCCGCTCTTATGAGTGATACCTCTCACGCCACCAAGCCTCAGAATACGCATATCGTGCAAGCGCTCATCCACAGCTTGCAGGGTAAATATCGAAAGGATCGCGCGTGGATGCACCCACAGCAAGTTCCGTATATTCAACGATCACCCTGCTTTCTCTATGGGGATCGGACTGGGAGGGTATCTATCGGAGTTTGCAAGGATACGTAACATCGTCAAGTATATCAGAGAATGGTGAGGGTACAAAAGCACGGTGGTCCAACAGCGGGCTACTGCATCGCAATCACGGATATCTGGCGCCCACAGTCGACCACAGCCGCTTTGATCTCTTCGATCCTCCCACCATCATGTCCTCGAATGTGAAAGTGCTGCTCGTCTCTGAGCCTACGGCCATCTCGGAAGATGTCCGGCTCTTTTCGTGCTTGTGACGTGCGTGTATACTCACTCGTACGATCTAGACGTACAAACAGGCGCTCGAGCTCGTTGACGTAGTCAGTCGTGAGCGCTGTGGGCGCTTTTATCATCGCGCAGACTCGTACCGTGCGCGCTTATTTTGCTGTGACTTGCTGCGCTCCCTCCAGCTGGCACCGTAAGCAGGTTGTCTCATAGGCCGCCTACTTCCGCGTGTCCTTCTAGCGCGCGACGGTGTGTCTCCGGAATCCATCTCCTTCGCCGAGACTCCTTCTCGGAAACCGTACATCGTAGGTCTGCTCGCCCCGACATACGTTCCTGTGAAGCCTAACTTCAGACAGGCAACGCCAAAACTGAGCCCACCGTTAGCGTTCAACGTCTCGCATGATAATGAACTCGTTGGAATAGCTTATGCGCGGGGCGAACGCGAGAACATCGGCCTTGACCTCATGCGTGTTTCCCGCCCAAGAGGCACATCCTACGGATCGTTCGTCGAGTCAGTCGGAGAAGCTGTAAGTGCATGACTTCTCGGTTGATTGCGGCATAGAAGCTGACTTGTCCGTCCTACTCTCTCGCTGACTACTCGGTGGCTCGTCCGCTGCGCTACACACGATCGCCACTACAGCTGACCGCGAAGGAGCTCAAAACACTTCTCTCCACCACAACACCGCTATCCGAATCGTGGCGCCGATTCTATCGCATCTGGACGACCAAGGAGGCGTATACGAAGGCACTAGGTTTGGGCCTTGGATTCGACTTCGCGAGGATCGACTGCTCTTTCGCATCGGCGATAAGCGGCACGCCACCTGCGTCTCCGCAGAGTGCCGGTTCCGGGAAGACACCTTTGGCGGAAAATGCGACGCTTCCCATTAACGCCCTCGAGGACGAGGACAGCGTGCGCATCGATGGCGTGCCGCCTCACGGATGGGAATTCCGTACCCTTGCTACTACCGTAGCTGGAGAGTCATATGAGATCGTTGCGGCGCGCAGGGGCGGGAACAGACCCTTCACGATGCATCCGATTGACCCTCAAGACGTCGAGGAGGTTAGGGCACAGGTGTTCTTGGAAGAGGCCTTGCGTTTGCTCAGCTGATAGACATGCTCTATTGAAGTCCACGAAGTCTACAGTACACTTGAACTGATAGCTCGGCTCGTACCTAGCCCTAGACATGTACCTTACCCAAAACGCTTCGAAGTGCCATCTGCATCTGCTTGATGAGCTCGTAATCGATACGTGCTTGTTCCTTAGCGCTTGCCCGCTTCTACTATCTGAGTATTTGTGGGCTTGGGTGAAGTGTTTTGTATGGCCGGATACCCACCGGCCGCCGCTCGGCCGTCCCGGACGGTACTTGCCCACACTTGTAGGCGACGATAGATCTGCGAGGAAGCGCACCTCTGTATTCTGCTTCTGAACCTACTCGCCAGCCGGCGGGGAGAGGAGCGCGCGCCGCACCATTAGTACGCTTTGGAAGGCTCAGAAGCTGGTCTGACCAAAGAGCTTGGACAAACATGCAGGGCTACAGGGGTAGAGTTGAAGCTAGTGATTGTATTATGCATGCGGGATGTAGGGAGCATGGCGAACTACGTATAGTATAGCAGCGCAGCAACATGAGGCTAAGGATGACAGCAACATGGCGATACAGAACAAAGGAGGCGATGACAGCAAGGTATGTACAGGTAATGATATGATGATACAGCCGAGTCGCACAGGGCATGTATGAGCGCGATAACGGATGATAAAAGCTATAAACAGCGAAAGCGAAGATTCCGGATTCCAGGGTGATGATATCCATGTACAGGTCAGCAGGCTATGAGGCATTATAGTACGCAAGATACGAGATACGGTTGTATGAATAATAGGGTACTTCCCGAGAGATATGATGGGGACAAGCGGATGCAATGAGGGGCGATGGGTTCATCAGTAAAGTAGTTCGAGTTCCGCATAGAGATCGTTGGACTCTATGACTGGAGTCGACGGAGTGGGAGTAGAGGGCACGCGCTGCCACACCCGACGGGTCGAGTCTTCTTCCGTGTGGCACGGCCAGTGCATGCCCTCCAGCTCAAAGCCGGCTAGATGCGTCAGGGCATCAAGGGCGCTTGCTACTTGTTCGTAGAAGATCTGCGAGGGTGTGGGTCAGTACATGTGTTTACGAGCCGCATGGAGATCGACATACGGCATTGGGAGATGGTGAGTCCCTGCCAAACGGCAGCGCGGCGGTGAGGCGAAGGTAGACCAGCTCTGGAGCATGTACGGCTAGCGCTTGTAAGAACGGGACGAGCTGCGTTCCGGTCGTCGCTGTGAGCACGCCGAGTGGCGCTTTCGAGAACTCTGACAGAGTCTCGAGCGATAAGTCGCCATCGAATGAATGCAGTGTGACAATCGGCCGCCCAACGAGAGCCTTGGCTCCTGCGAGAGACCCCGAATAATGGGTCAGCTGGCGTACGGCGCTCGTTGGAAGTGCTAGCGGCGCTGCAGCTTCTGTCGGCGCCACTTCCAGGTTCAGGAGGGCAGGTGTACGCGATAGAAACTTGCTCATGGAAGCATCAAATGGTAGGGATGTGACGAAGCTGCGCAGAGATGGGTAGACCATCGAGGCCGGTAACTCGTTAAGGATACAGCTTGCGCCCGCGTCGACGCGTAGTTGCAGGTCCGTCAAAGCCGTCATGGTCGCGAGCGCCCGCGACAAAGCGATGTAAAAGCTGCGCAAGGCCGGAGTGCTGGAGTTGAGTGTAACTGAAAGGGTGTGAACGTAGGCGGCGCGTTCTGGCCGAGCGACGATGGACAGAACGGCACGAGTATTATGTTGGTTGGAGCTCAAGCTGAGGTCGCGGTAAAGAAGCCGCTCGGCAGTGGCGTGAAAGTCACGGCAAGTGTATGAAAGGGCCGCGAGGGCTGGTGCGTCAAGGTGGGTAGCAACGGCGTCGACGAGCTCGAGAGGCAAGTTGGCGAAGGCCATGGTGGTGAAAGACGAGTAGGGAATGCGAAACAGGTTAGAGCAGTTTATAAAGCTGATGGAGGCGCGTGGTAAAAGGAAAGTGCATCGATGGCCGCACAAGGCGCCAACAGATTTGGGCAAGAGCGCAACGAGCGCCGGCGGGTTCGGATGGCGGTGAAGACCACGTTGTCGCGTGGGACCTCCTTCCGCTGAGAGACGCATCCCATAGCGTCTTTCTGGAAGACGCTCATGCAGCCGCCCTCATGTCTTCGCGTATTGGCCCACCCTAACTCACGGCTACAGCTGTGCCTGCGGAACGTTCGGCAGATTCACTCTCTCGTGGCTGGTACTGCGTCAGCCTCTGCGTCTGCGGTTCTGCCAGCGCATAACGGTCCGAATCTTAGCGCCTGCTGGCTTTCCAGTTAAACTGACTAGCATAAAATGTAATCTGGCAGCTCCCTACAGACCGAGATCACATACTTGTGCTGCGCTATCTGCGGCTGATGCTGGTGCTCGGGTCACTTTACAAGGTTGGGCCCTTCCAGCTCGGTGAATCAATGTCTACCTCGGGAACGCATGCAGATTCTCACGGTGTATTATAGAGTGCTGAACAAGCACCGGGCCTTCATCCCACTGAAAGACGCGCACGGGACTACACAGCTGCTAATAGATGCAGAGAAGTATCCTCAGCTTGCAGGCCTACCCGACTTACCTCCGGAGTCGGTGATACATATCGAAGGCACTGTGGTAGCCCGACCTACGACCCAACGTCGATCTGTGAGAGATTGCTCTCGGGTATACCCAGGGGCGAAGTCAGAAGCTGATACCGATCTCAGGTCCCAGCCGGCGACATCGAGGTGGCTGTAGATGGCTTTACCCTTCTCAATCCAACTCGGGACATGCCCTTCCTTCCATCATCGAAATTCAACGTCGTGCGTCATTTGGCCTCGTTGCTGTAGTTGATTAAGCAGCTGATTCATGGTTCCCAGCCTAGCGAAGATATCCGCGCTCAGTATCGCTACCTTGATCTGCGGCGGGATGAATTGGGCAACAACATTCGCAAGCGCAGCAAGATTGCTCGCGTTGTGCGCACAGTGCTCGAGGGACACGGCCAGTCGTCCTACAGTTTGATCGCCGGTCTCACGGCTATTAACGCTGCGCTGGTCCACAGGCTTTCTGGAAGTTGAGACCCCGATGCTCCTGAAGTCCACGCCAGAGGGAGCACGCGAGTTCCTCGTCCCTACTCGGCTTGGCAGCGCGCGGTCGTACGCCTTGCCTCAGTCACCTCAGCAGCCTAAGCAACTGCTCGTGTGCTCGGGCGCCATTGACCGGTACTATCAACTCGCACGCTGTTTCCGCGATGAAGACGGACGGAAAGATCGTCAACCAGAGTTCACGCAAATCGATCTTGAGATGGCTTTCGTTGGTTGGGGACCCCGACCAGGTGACCTACAGTCAGGATGGGGTCTCGGTGGTGGCGAAGTCAAGGATGTCGTCGAGAGCGTGATTCGACAGATCTGGGCAGAAGTGGAGGGCGTAGAGCTTCCGACAAGCTTTCAGGTCATGACCTACGATCAGGCCATGTCAAAGGTATGCCCGATCCCTATTCATTGTGTATATTGCCTATTGATCTTCTGCAGTATGGCTCGGATAAACCGGACTTACGCTTCGGGCTCGAGGTTCGTGATACCGAGCATCCCGACTTCGCCGATGCTAAGCTGCCTCTAGATTCAAGATGCTACCTCTTGGCTTCCATCTGAGTTTTCAAGCGCTCTCAGCGCATCAGGCGACTCTCTGGATGTCATGGTCGTGCCCCATGACTCGGAGATGTTTATCAAGGCCGCGCGCAAATGCGAGCTCGAGCCTGGTACGGTGAGAATTCTCTCAAGCTAGCACAAGCACAATGGCACAGCACTAACTACGATTCAAGGTCCGCTCTCAGATCAAGGCCGGAAGCGACATGAGCTGGTTAACCCGATTGCCACTCTTCCAGGATTTGCAATTGTCCGGCGATCAGACCGATCCTACCAGCTCCACTCCGACATTGAATACCGGCGACATCGTCTTTCTATCTAAGCGTCGCGCAGTGCCGGAGGTAAGATTATCTAGCAGAGCTGTCATTGGTGCGATCTCACGGAATTAGGGAGGATCGACAGCTTTAGGTCGGCAACGACTACGCATCGCGAACGAGGCTGAAAAGCGAGGAACTTGGAATCCGGCGGAGAAACCTCCCCGATTCCTATGGGTCACTGAATTTCCATTGTTCACCCGAGCGGATGCCGACAAGGAGTTCCTCGCTCATGGACGCTGGAGCTCGTCGCATCACCCGTTCACTGCTCCTATGGCAGAAGACGTGCCGGCGCTTTACTCCGGAGAGTATGCAGCTGTGGGTCCTTGCTGTACACTGCCACCCTACCTGCTATTAACGACAACACCTTACACAGGTTCGAGGACAGCACTACGATCTGGTATTGAACGGAGTGGAGATTGGAGGTGGCTCTGTTCGTGTACACGACGCCGACATGCAGCAATTCATCTTCAGCGAGGTGCTACAAGTGCGTGTATCTCAACCGGATAGACGAGCCGTTGCTTAGTTGCTTCTAGCTCTCTGAAGAGGAATGCGCGCGTTTTGGACATCTTTTACATGCGTTGCGCTGCGGGGCGCCTCCGCACGGAGGTCTTGCGCTAGGTTTGCACTTCCCACCGCTGTCTTCTATCAGTATCGACCTAACTCACGACCTTCAACAGGATTCGACAGGCTTGTAGCCTTGCTTTGCAATGCGGCGTCGATCCGAGACGTCATCGCCTTCCCGAAGACAGGTGCTGGGACAGACCCTTTATTCCGGAGCCCCGCCGCGGTATCGGACGATACATGGAAAGAGTACGGGTTGCAAGCCCTTCGTCAGGACAAATGAGGATAGCCTGGCAACGCATCGCATATAATCATCGACGCACTACTCAGCATTATACATCACATCACAAGCTATTAATCCAACCCAGGGCAGCCTATCTGTCAATGCACGTCTTACAAATCCCTGTGGAACTTATGATGAACGAAGCGTCTGTAGGTATGCTCACTGCGACCCTCTTTTTGAGCTGTCGTGTGCGCATGAAGGTCTCGATTCAAGCTGTGGCAGTGTGTTGTACGGCCCTGTGCACTGATGTTCCCAAGACACTTCAGTGGCTCTGAAGGCATCGAAGCATCGGGCTCGTCGCGCAGGGATCGGCGGTGTTAACTTACGTGGCTCTATTGCCGTTTCTGTATTGTTGACGACGCGCTCATGTGACGTCAGCTACGGCGAAGGTACTGCGCTATGTTATACTCACAGGGTCTACCGTAAATCGCCTTGACGTTCGCCTCACAGCCCAGGTCGTTCGCAAGCGGTCTGCGCCTATACTTAAAGATGAGGAGACGACACCATGAATAGCTCACGGTTTCGTGCTGCTGGTATCATCTTCTTCCATTTCTTCCCCCTTTTTTTCTTCTTTTCTGGTCCGGTACTAGAAACATGTTTCCCTTTGTTGCATTACTAGCTTTCGCTCTCTCTCAATCTGCTTATGCTCTGCCGTACCCGGTGATCCAGTTCAACAATGCCAGCCTGGCCCGTCTGCCGGTCGCAAAAACCATCGCCGCCTCGAGCGCGCTCCATCTGGTCACCAGTGATCGTGCGCGTACTGCACGGCTGAAGGCGATGGGTACTGCTGCAGCCACTGGGACGCCCTTCACTGAGGCTGCTCTGGCCAGTGTACCGGCCGTCAACCAGGCGGTCACGTATACAGTCAACGTCAGCGTCGGAGAGCCCGCAACCATCTGTACGCTTGTATGGTCGTTGTGATGTCAAGCTACGCAAGCTGACTCTCACCGCAGTCAGTTTGATCGTCGATTCTGGCAGCAGCAATACATGGGTCGGTGCCGGGACTCCATACGAGCCTACCAGCACCAGCGAGAACACTGGCGACCTGGTCGTAAGCAACATCCTCAGCTTTCCGGGTATCCTTTAACCGCTCACCTTCTCACAGGAGGTCCAATACGGCTCAGGCCTGTTCCTCGGTATGCGGTCTCTCCTTCTGTCTTGAGATGTCGAGTGCGCTGACAATGCCCTGAAGGCGAGGAGTTCACGGACACCGTGACTCTCGGGAACAACATCACTGTAGCGAATCAGTCTATCGGTGTAGCCACCGAGTCGGAAGGATTCAATGGCGTTGATGGAATCCTCGGGTACGTGCTATCCCGACTTCAGTAGGACACGCATGACTCAAACTCGGCTCCAGTATTGGACCCGTTGCTCTTACCCAGGGCACACTGTCGTCGGACAGTACGCTTGAGATCCCAACCTTCACGGATAACTTGTTCAGCGAAGGTCTTATCGATGACAACCTCGTTGCGGTGTCTTTCGAGCCAACAACGACGGCCGATGCCACGAACGGCGAGCTTACTTTCGGCGGCATTGACACGACCAAGTTTAACGGGAACATCACCTATGCGTACGCATGTTCTCATCGCTCTCCGACCAGTGTGACTAGCACTGACTGGGATCTTCATATAGGCCGATCACAGCCACAACGCCGTCGAGCGAGTTCTGGGGCATCGACCAGTCCGTGTCCTACGGCAACCAGACGATCCTTAACCTTACAGCTGGCATCGTGGACACCGGGACAACCCTTGTCCTCATTGCGACCGGTACGTTGCAATGATAGGCTCTTGTGAATAATATGTGACTCACGCGCCCCATCCAGACGCCTTCGACGCTTACCAGACGGCGACCGGCGCAGTGCTCGATCAAACTACTGGCCTCTTGACGATCACGGACGACCAGCTCATCAACCTAGACAGCCTCTACTTCGACATCGCAGGCGTATGTATTCCATATCACCCACATCGTATCCCGTAGCTGACTGAGACCATCCAGACGACCTTCGAGCTCACCCCGAACGCCCAACTCTGGCCCCGCGCGCTGAACACGGCCATTGGCGGCACCGCAGACGGAATCTACCTGATCGTCAGCGACCTCGGAACGCCGTCAGGCCAGGGCCTGGACTTTATCAATGGCCAGTCGTTCTTGGAGAGGTTTTACGCTGTGTTCGATACCACGAACCAGCAGGTGGGTATTGCTACGACTGACTTTACGACCGCGACGAGTAACTGAGTGATGATACGGACTTATGCGAAAGGACATTTGCTCGAGTTAGAGATGTATCCTTATGTTCCATTTATGTACCAGCACGCACTCACCGATCCAACCAATCTCGAATACGCCAGGAGCAGAGTGAAACCCCGAGCACGATGCAGTGGCGCTGCAGCTATAGGCTCGTCGCCTGAAGCGATGGAGTTGTACAAGTAGATTGAGCAGACATAATGATACAAAATCCCTGCCAGAAGATGACGTAGATATGACAGATGTATAATGGCGTGTGGCAGACCATCTCAAATACGCGCCTTGACATTGTACTTCTTGAAGAGCGCCTCCTCGCGTGCCTTCTTCTCCTGGTCCTTCGAGCGCAATTGACTGGCGCGCTTGAGCTCACGCTGACCGATCTGCTGCAGATGTACTGCATCCGGTCCCTACGAAGACGTTCAGCCGGGGTATCGCACGCAGCGAAACGGGAACTTACGTCAGCGATACGCAGAGTGCGCAGGTTCGCCCAGTCCGACGCGAGGAAGGTGTCCTGGCTGACACCCATCGCACCAAAGGACTGGATAGCACGGTCGACGACCTGGAGCGCCATCGAGGGGACGGTGAACTTGGCGATACCAATCTCCTTGAGCGCGCCCTTCGCTTGCGCCCTGTCAATCTGAAGAGCGGCGCTGTAAACGAGCAAGCGGGCACTCTCAATCTCCGCGCGCGAGCTGGCAACGTCGGAAACGACAGTTCCTGCGAGTTCGTTAATAACATATCTGAGAGGACATGGCGGGCCAACTATACCGTGCTCATGGAGGACTTTGCCAAACGTCTTGCGAGATGGGTCCGTCACGCGGAGGATCATCGTGTCCAGCGCCTGAGCAGCAACACCAATCGAGCGCATACAATGATGAATGCGACCAGGGCTAAATTGACGGTTGAGAACCAGAATACCACGATAGTGTGAAAAGTGGCTCACCCAAGGCGACCCTGGATAATCTCGAATCCACGACCCCAGCCAAGAACGAGGTTCTCAACCGGTACGCGCACATCCTTGAACACGATCTCCGAGTGACCGTGCGGCGCGTCGTCGTAGCCAAAGACGCCCATATGGCGCACGACGGTGACGCCGGGCGTACCGGCAGGGACAAGCACTACAGACTGCTGCTTGTGCGGGCTCTTGTTGTCCGGGTCGTTCTTGCCCATGACCAGGTAGACAGCGCAGCGCGGGTCACCTGCACCGGAGGCGAACCACTTGTGACCATTGATCACGATCTGGTTGCCCTCTTTGTGTAGCGAGGTTTGGATGTTCGTTGCATCTGACGAAGCAACTGCGAGATGCATTGCTCAGAGAAAGCACATAAGCCAAAAAGCTTGAGAACTTACCAAAGCGCTCAGTCATAGCAAACGCGGAGCGAATCTTACCGTCCAGGAGCGGGAGCAGCCACTTCTTCTGCTGCTCAGCGTTACCGTACCTCGCGAGTACCTCTGCATACAGTCAGCTTTGCCAGCTCGTTGCCATTGACTGTCATAAGGTCCTGAAACGCACCCATATTGCCAGTATCCGGAGCAGCACAGTTGACAGCCTCAGATGCGATGTTGCCAAACCGACCAAGCATCTCAGCCATAACCGCATACTGGCATATATTTAGCAATTTCCTTATAACAGTCGATGCGAATGGTGCTAACCTCGAGGTTGGTGAGCGGTACTCCGTGCTCAGGGTAGTGTGCCTTGCTCAGGAAGAGGTTCCATAGCCCAAGCTTCTTCGCCTTGGCCTTGAGATCCTCAGTGACCGGAATCACCGTCTTCCAACGCTCAGAACCGGTAGGAAGCTGTGCAAGTGCCACAGAGCGCGCGGGCGCAACCTCCTCCTACAGAATAGCTCAGTTAACAAGCTTTAACACTATCCAGTCGTATGCAAGGGAACGTACCTCAAGGAACTTGATGAGCTTGTCGAGTGTCTCGAGCGCGAAGGGCGAGAACTTGTCCTCGACCTACACCATTACGTATCAGCCTCCAGTCACTACCACTGACAGCGAGCACGCACCATAGCCCATGACGAGGGCGACGTGTACTGTACAATGGGATGCACCATGGTGGTTCGTGATCAAGCAACAAGAGTGAGTGGAGGACGTTTACCCCGCATTTCATTCACTGCGCGCTTATGGGGCCCGCGCTGAAACCGGCACCGGCCATCACATTCCCCGGATTTTCGACCACTTGACCACTTCTGACCTCCCCGAGTGCCCGGTATAACAGCAGCGAGAGTGTACCAGATCATGCGGGTACGGGTGTAAATCCGACTGTACCTAGGGTCGTCTGGGCTTGCACCGGCGATATGAAGGGCGGAGAGAAGACGATGGTGAGTTGGGGACGAAGTTGAGTTCGTTGTGGTGACTCTTGATATGTACATTCAAGTTCAAAGTTGTTAAAGCAGAGAGTACAAGTACAAGACCCAACCGGCGAATCGAAGAGCAGAGGTAGGTAGGTCATTGAGTATAGTAAAGTACACACGATTAGCATTTCGTTCATTGTTCGGTTCCAGCAAGCTACATACAATTCAGGAATATTCAGCGCATTTCGCATTCGTGTCCTCGTATAGCGAAGGGTCAAATATGCGATGAAAAGAAACGAAGACGAAGAGAGAAAGAAGTTGCATAAAGATACTGTGGCCACTCATTCGGGCTTGGATTCTCCACCTCACGTCTGCATCTGCGCGTTCCCATTCGGCTCCCCATTCCCATAATCGAATCCCTCCAAACTGAAAGGGATGAACGGGTCATAATTGAACGCGCCCGTATCGAAAGCGTTGAACGCATGCGCCTCGCCGTCCGCGCCAGTCCCGGCATTCATCCCGCCTCCGCTCCCGTCAAAGTTCCGCAGGTAGTCGAACCCATGGAACGGCAGTCCCGGCGCAGGGAAGTTCGCGCCCGGCGCGAGCCCGTACAACGCGTTGGCACCTGCTCCTCCGTACAGCTGCGACGGGTCAATCGTGCCCTGATCGCTGCCCCCGTTGCTCGTGGTGCCACCAACATGCGCGCCAAACAACTGGTCGAACGAGGGTTGGCCTTCGATACCTGGCGTGCCAGGGGCGCTCCTGTACGCCGCAGCAACATTCGGGTCGTAGGCGCCCCAGCCGTCAGGCCCTGTGCCGAAATGATTGGCGTGCCCACCGATCGCACCAAAGTCGAGGTCGTAGTTCGCGGGTGACTGCAACCCAGGCGAATGTAAAGCGGGAGAGATGGGCGACGGGTTCATCGCATATTGCGCGTTCGGTGGCGCAAGAGTCGGAGGAGTACGTGTCCCCGTGGGCGGCAAAGGGTCGATCAACGTCATGCGCGGCGAGTGGAAGACGCTGCCGTTCGCAGATGTCGGGCTACTCAACGCAGTTGTAGTTTGCGAGAGCTGACGACGATGCATTAACAAATCCTCAGTCTCGTCATGACCGCGCTTGCGTGACGCAGACCGAGCCCGGTTGGCGTCCAAGCGCAAGGCTGCAGACGGATGTAGCGGCCGCGCACGCGCATCGGGCGACATATTCCTGCTAAGCCTGAGCTTGTTCCGGATCGGCTTTCCCGCCATAGAGCCACCCGAATGCCGCCTCTCGCGAAGAGGCATCGCCGTTGCGGGCTGCTGGGCGTAGTCGCGTGCGAAGGGACCTGTTCCCGGAGCGAAGTTGGGAGGATCGGTTTGCTGATTGGAGACAGCCTCGCGTGCAGTGGCAGTGAGCTCTGTCAGGAGCTCTCGGCACTTGCGCGCACCAGGCCACAAACCTTCCCAGCTTCGAACGGCTTCGACACAGCTATTCGCTTCAGCGAGCGCGGCTTGAGCAGCCGATTCGTCCGTGACATGCATCGCATACAGAAGCACGATGACGGCGCAAGAGAAGAGATGCTGAATGAAGAACGCGAGGTGATGACTTGGCGCCACAACGTTCTTGATGAAAGGTGCTAGGCGAATGCACGCGCGAGCCGAACTCAAAGCTTTGGCCGTACTCCGTGGTGCGAGTGGCTGTTCGCGGCTCACAGGAAGCATATTCCGATGCAACGCCGTTAGCACGCTGTAGTAGTGGCTGCAGAGTACCGCGCCCATCGTGACCTGCGTCTCGTTAACCATATTCGCCTTGAAGACAGCCGGCAATTCCTCCAGCCAGCGCGTAAGCTCCGCATCGAGAGCATCAACGTCGGCCTGTAACTGCTGCCGGCGCTCGCCGTCGACAAGATGGTCTGGTGGGTTCACGGGGTAGACCTTGCGGAGAACACGACCAGCAATGCCATACAGCGAGATGAGTGAAGTGAAGCCAGTCATGAGCGAAGGTTGGTCGTTCTGCTGCAGGGCCGCACCAGCGAAATATGCGGCCAGATTGTCATCGTCGATCGCTATGGGAAGTTCAACGTCGCAGTCGCGATCCTCGCAACCAATTGGTCTGCCGAGCGCGAGTGCAAGCATACGGTCGAGCGTGTACACACCCCACCAGATCTTCCGCCGCGTCTCCTTCTCGAGCGCAGATATTTGGAGCTTTCTTGGCGAGCGCTGGCACACAGGTTAGCACTAGTTCGCACACGGATTTTGAAGACCACTGACGTGCATCCCAAGATCTTGGGCGTGTCGTAGCGCCTGTCCAACAAGGATCCACGCCTGGGGAAGACAGTTGACGGAACATAAGAAGCTGGACATCAATACAAAGCACTGCACATGCGCCACTTGGATGCTGGCGTGCGAGATGTAGCTCAGGATGAGCGCGCGCTCGTAGTAGACCATGCCCATTCCACCGTCGTCCTCGCGCTCGCCTTTCAGACGAGGATCCTCGACGAGCTGCGCTGCGCACGCGAAGACTGCGAAGACGAGCGCGATGAGCGCCGTTTCTTTCCGCGCCAGGTGTATGTCGAGCGTGTGATCCATAATGTATGCGTATTGGCGCATGAACGACGGCTTGTCCACTACCGGACAAAGGAAGTGGAAACGTGCAAAGTATGCGTCGATCTACGTATCGCAAGCGCGTCAGCGTCCGCCAATAGCAGCCTAGCCAGATAAGGGTGATAAAATGCCTTCCCACGCCCAGGGGGCGCCACACGGATCGACCCAAACGGACGGGACGAAGACGCTGGAGCGACGATGCGAAACTGAATTGGGAGAAACGTACAAGCTTGTCCGCAAGGTCTCTTGGCGGGTACTCGACCTCCTCCGGTCCCGGCAATGCGCGCACCTTGCCGAAGAAGACGGCGGCGGGGAAGTAGAGTCTATTTGGAGTGGTGTTATCGTCGACGACGGGACTGACGCGATATCGCGGCGCTGCCGTCGCGTGCTTGAAACTGTTGATGAGGCTCATGGTGCTGCTGCCTCCGATCCAACGCATGTGTCCGTGCTCGTCGAGCGCGAGCTGACCGAGCGAGTCGAGTACATCGTCTTCGATCTTCACGCTGGCGCTTGAATCCGGCGTCGAGCGGTTATCTGCGGGAGGGGCGACCACAGCTGCGTCATCCTTATCGCGCAACGACTGCAGCACGCTCGCTGCCGTGGCTGCTGTCGCAGGAGATATGGTAGGCATGGGCGCTACATGGCCGAGTGTAGGATCAAAAGCAGGTCCCAAGGACGTGCCGGGTGCGGTCGCCCCGACTTGATCGAGGATAGGCTTGACCTGAGTGAACAATGTCTCCATGTGTAGGAGCCGCGCCTCGAGCTCTTGTACATAACTGGAACCGTATTCAGTACACTAATCATTTTGATCAGAGATGAATGACTCACTGTCTGCTCAAAGCCGCGCGATCCTTCGTCTGCACCCATATACACTGCGAGCCCGTAGACTGGCACTGGCTGCAAGTGGGCTCGGTGCCGTCGCACTTGATCTTCTTTCGTCTATCTTACCCGCCTCAACCTGCATTCAAGATAACAGATAAGAGTGAACAACGTACCTGCAAGACTCGCAAGCGCGCCATACGCGCCGTCGCTGCAGCTGGACCGGTCGCTGGCCGACATCTGGCGGCAGCTCGTCTGCGTTACCTATACTGCCAGTCGTTCGCTTCTTCTTGTGCTGTGGTGTACTAGAGCCAGGTTCCATGGTAGTACTGAGATATCAGGCTCAAATGTGCTCGGGGTGAGGTATCTGCGGCAGAGGGTGCGCAGACAATGAGTGCAGAAGGAGAGTAATGAATCGGCGTTCTCCGTCAATTCGTCCCGCTCTTCACTTTAGATCACGCCCGCGACTAGCTCGTATTCTCCGAACCATCCCTGCTGACGATCGCCGCGCGCGGCGCGCCTGTAGATTATCTTCCCTTCACATGTACGTTTGCCTTATGGCTACTTTGGGAGAAGCGTAGACGCCCGCGCAAGACGGTGGACAGGGGGCAGCGCGATGAGTCGAGCGCTCGGAGACAACGTCATAATCTGGGTATCCGCCCACGAAGATCGCGAACACGGCAGCAAAACGGCAGAGGGAGGGAGGTATCGCATGGGATGGCTGATAGCCGACAACAAGTCCTAGTACTAAATATATCGAGATGCATGTAAAGAAGGGCAGATAAACACAAGGCAAACAATGTCCTTCGACCTCCACTGCGACTCGGGGTCCGGCCCGATGACCGACTTCGACGCCTTGCGCGCGCGCCTAACGGAAAGAACGTCCCAAGGCCATTCTAAAGCGCGCGCTCGTCAGGCGATCAAACCTGCTGAGCCCCAGCGACAACGCCGAGTGTTACATTGTACTCAGGATCGCAGTCATGATGTGACCCCGACCGCTTCCGGCTGCTCGTGCGGTTCGTCTTCGCCGTAAAATGTAGATGCTCGCGGGGTCGTATCGGCTCCTGCACCAGCATACGGAAATCCTGCACCACGGATCGCCCATCCACCGCGCGCATCTCTCTCAACAGTCTCTAACCCTTCCCTCGACGTGCTCTCCTTGACGGTTCCACCGTGCGTTTCGTCGATAACTGATAGTACACTTCGCAATTTGCTCTCACTCCGGCTATGTCCCTTCGAGTTCGGAGGACTTGACGGGCGCGATTTGGGGGACGGACTTCGTGGCGGACTAGGACTGACGGGCGGTGAATGTGCGTCCGCCCACTCATCTGCCGCCGTGTATCGTTGTGGACTCTGCGTTGCTGAGCCTCCTGTCCAAGAATTCGATGCGAAGCCAGCAAATGATGCACCGGCATATGAACTTGTTGTTGTCGGTGCAGCCGCAGATGTGGAAGACGAAGATGGCGTGAACGGCGTCAAAATGTCGTGAGAAGGGGTGCCCGAGTGTGAAGACGATTGAGAGAGCGATGGACTGGGCGCCATGATACTGAGCGGCGGAAGGATGGAGAAAATCGCGTCCTCGGCTGGCGGCGAACCAAACTCGTTGAACGGGTCGGGGATCTCTCGAAGCATCGGCTCAAGGATCGGGTCAGACGCCTTGGCCGTGAAACGCTCGAATACGTCCATAGTCGACCGCACGAGAAGACACACTTTCCCCTGTACGCCTTCCCAGACCTGCTGCTCGTGTTCAACGATCTGTTCGTAGTGCTCGGCTTTAAGCTCGTCTAACGAGTCAACTGTGGGCGCTTATCAATGACTGCGAAAGGAGGAGCCGGAGCCGCGTACGCACCGTGTCTTTGCAAACTCGTCAGCGCCTCGCGGAATGTTTGCATATCTGACGTGCTTATGAGTGGATAGGGCCTTGGGCCTGAACAGTATACGCACTACGCTCCCCCTTGCGAACATTGAAGTTACGCTTTTCTAAATCATGGATGATTTTACTCTTCTCCTTGAGAGTGCGTTCATACGATGCTGAACGCTCCTGTGCGGAGGTAAGTGCCCTGCAAGCATATGGGCCATAGTACTGGCGTACCTGCACAGTGCTGCGATAGGTATCGAGGTGCTGCCTGAGGGGTTTCTCGAAGTTATTCTGCAGCGTTTCTGCCTATACGAAAGAATGTAGCGCATGAGAGCCTGCACAGATGATCTCAGGGATAAAGTACGCACTAGTACAGCCCAGTGATTGCCAATTAGATGGTGCAAGCCGGAAGCAGCTTGTAATCGAGTGCCCTGCTCGTACGTAGGTCCCTTCAATCTAGAGCACTGTGAGTATTGGATACAAGGTACATGTCAGATTTTACGCACGCTGAACAATTCTGTAATGCGTGGGCCAAAGCAGCCGTCGCCTGGGACATACTCTGCATCGCAACTTCGTAACTTGCCGCTGCATTTAGCAACTACGCGTTCCGAGATGAGCCTCCGGAAACACCCTCAATGAGCCAGAGCCAAGACGCACCGACTCGTACGCCTGCGTACTCTGTTTCAAGTCTGCGCGAGTGATAATCTTGGAAGGCCCATGTTCGCCAAAGTTCATAGCAGAAGCGTTGGTTGCCTCGGAGAAGGTGGGTGACGGCGGAGAGTTCGTAGTTGCAGTCGAGTTGCGCCTGGGTGGTGTGACGGTTGAGGTGCTTATCGCGAGGGAACGCAGAGAGCGTGCTTTGGGCATCGTGCAGCACAACGAGCAGACCTCGAGGTGAGCGTGATAGGAGAACGCGCTAACTCGAGTTTGCGCAGCCAGGAGCGCGGCCCGGCTTTCCCGCGCATGCGCTACTTTGCCACAGGCCGCCATGGTTCTGGTCCAGAGCAACTCCATTAAAGCTACAAGCTATACCGAGTAGGCATATGTCTGCTCAGATGCCTCGCGTAGTCTCCTGCCAATATCGGTATGGGCAAACCGAATCTGCCAAGTTCAGAGTCTCAGACTCTGGGGATGTTGTGGGTACGCTAAGTAGCTCAATGTGAATGTACATATCCATACATATCAGGTACAGAGGCAGCACAGTGTCCACAAGTATAATACGGGTCTTCAAGCTTCAAGCTTCGCACCGCCCAGCTTGGGCGAAGGCGCGGGGCAGTCAATCCCCCAAGTCAATCATTTCGGACACAGGCATTACAAAGCCAACCCTTGTTGTACTTTGACGTCGGAACGGGTGATGTAGCGCATGCGTAAGATAGTTGCCGTATATAGGTGGCAGGAAAACAGGTTCGGATAGAGGAATCCCACTGGTGACGGGTCTTGCCGCACAACATGCCCACGTCTGCATAGGGCGTCACGCTTTGACTTCTTACGGCCATCATCTGCAGCCAGCTACGCGCCTACGGCCTCTCTTTAGCGCTCAGTGGCACCCGCTTCCCAAACGGCCATGAACAACTGGACGCGCCGTATCTCGCCGTCTTAAATAGATCTCAAGGCGAACTTCTTCGAGGTAGTCATGGCCGACGATTTCAAGTTCCGCCGAACCGGGCCCACACTAGTCGGCGCCCGACATATGGGCGACCTCGAGGAAGTGTAGTGATCTTCTTTACCTGGCTGTGATATCAGTGTGGATTGTATCGCGGGTTATTCGGACTGATATTAGGCAATGAGCTGTGTGTCAGATAGCTGATTAGAAGGCAGCGTACTGTAGGTCCATTCCGCCCTGCATTGTTGGTCATGCTCGCATAGCCGAGTACGATCTGGCGCCACGAGCATGGCTCGTCCGTCGAAAATAGGTGCACCGCTTGCCAGCCGATATTTGTGTGTGTTCCGTGCAATTTTGATCTCGTTGTAATCCCATCTCCGGCCACCGAGTTATCGCAGTTTGTCAGGGATACTTGATACTATCGCACTGAAGATTTTCCCATAATGCTCGCGCGCTATCCACATCTTACGCTATTCAAGGCTTCTTCACGGCGTGCAGTTCTCAGTTGTGGGATTGTGGCACCACGGACCCTGGGGTTATCCTGCATCGGGCCTCTTGCGCCGGGAAGCACACAGCACGGTCAATCTTACCCGCCCGCTAACCAACCTCGCAGAATATGCGGCTTGCGGCTCGGACATCAACGCCCACCGCATGATACTGATTCCGCCGGATGAATAGCTTTCGTATGCTCATAACTAGCACGCCGTGAGCGCTGTCGCGCCAGTGTCTTTTTCCCCGGGCTCACATGCTCTTATCTCTCGCTTTTGCAGCGCTGACGGCTGTCTCATACGCCGTCGCCGCTGCTACTCCACCCCAGTTCACTGTTTACCATCCTCATGACCCTAACGTTATAGTCGGTGGCACTACGACCACGTCTGAAACAGCAACATCGACAGGACCGGGTGCCGCGGCAACTTACACCGGCGCTGCCGCATACGACCCGCGCACGCTCAACCCTCCAGCGCCTCCAAGTCCGCCTATCACGACCTCATTCCCTGTACAACTCTCTGCGGGAGGCATTTCTGGTTTATCTATCCCACTGAGTGGCTCGTTCATGGGGTTCTCAATCGAGATGTCCATTGCTCAACAAATAAGTATGTGTCAACTACTCATCTCATGAACGGGGCTGATACTCATGATCGTCTACTAGTTGGATCGAACAGGCAAGTCAAATACTCAGATTGGTCATCGAGAACCATGACTGACTCCAACCCAGCTCGTTTCTCAACGTCCCTTTCTTGAATCTCATGTCCAATATCGTCGCTCGTGCTGGCTCCGTGGTTATACGTGTCGGCGGTAACACGCAGGAGAACGCGGTACTGGTGAACGAACTTCCGAATGGCACCATCATTCGCAAGGATACCTCAGTCAAGGGAACGCCTACCATCGACTACACCAGTGATCTCATGCAAATGATGGCTAATGTGTCGCAGCTGCTCAATGCATGGTGGTATCTCGGTCAGTCAGCTTACCTCTGCGCGAACCGCGCACTCATGTCCTCATGCAGGTATCCCGTTCTTCAACACTAGCCCCTTCGATCTGAGCATCGCCGAGAAAGGACAAGCGATCCTCGGTGACCGGCTGCTTGCACTTCAGGCCGCCAACGAGCCCGACTTGTACAACAAGCACGGGCATCGTGACCAGGTGAGTCTACTCTTCCCTTGAGCTCCTTGTTTCTCACTCTCCTTCAGAATTACAGTCCTTCATCCTACATGAGCGAAGTCGGCACCCTGATCGACCAGACTTCGAACAACGCAGACGTTCCGCGTAAGGATGACCTTTGGCTTGTGGCGAGCTCGTCTACGGGCGAGTACAACGAAAACGTTTGGAGTCCTTCTGCTATATGGGGAACTGGCATTGTCGATAACTTTGAGAAGCAACTGAACGCACTGACGGTACAGAGGTATGTTTTATGTGATCTACATCGCATCCAAATTTAGGTATAAACTTTGACAGGTACCCGAATAATAACTGCGCTGCAGTCTACGGTACTGGCACGCCCGTTGTTCCCCAGGACGTCTTTGCGGACTATCTCACGCACACCGGCGTTGTTTCCCTCGCCGCTCAGTACATCCCGTCCTCGCAAGTAGCGCTTAGTCACGGCAAGCCGCTCATC
The DNA here is from genome assembly GCA_001632445.1 of Peniophora sp. CONT. Classification (NCBI taxonomy): domain Eukaryota; kingdom Fungi; phylum Basidiomycota; class Agaricomycetes; order Russulales; family Peniophoraceae; genus Peniophora; species Peniophora sp. CONT. The sequence continues at coordinate 51,419 of KV424545.1, forward strand.
ATGTTCGAGACGAACTCTGCGTCATGCAGTGGCTTCGTCGGTATATCCGATGCCTTTGCGAGTGCACTGTGGGGTCTCGATTGGGGATTGCAGCTCGCGGCCACGAATTTCAGCGGTGCTCTCTTCCACGTCGGCGGTCAGGGCGCTTACTACAACCCATTCACTCCGCCGCCTACCAATCAGAGCTCGTTTAGGCAATGGTCCGTTGGGCCCGTCTACTATTCTGCGTTGGTGATGGCAGAAGTGCTGGGCTCCAGCAACCAGTCTCGCGTTGCTGACCTCAACATGAACGGCGGCCAGCCTCTCACGCCCGGATACGCCATCTACGAGGGCGATGTACCGACGAAGGTCGCTTTGCTGAACTATATCGACGACCCTTCCGGCGCGCAGGCATATACGGCGCAAATCTCAATCGGCGGTGCATCGCCTTCATCTGTACGAGTCAAACGATTGAGTGCTTCCTCGGTCTCCCAGAAGGGGAACTATACGTGGGCCGGTCAGGTAGGATTCGACGCTGCGCATGCACTTTACACGATGTTTACGCGTCTCTTAGACATTCGGAAACAACTTCGAGTCCGATGGGCGTCTCATGGGCGACGAAAACGTCGATACTGTCCAATGCAACAACGGAGTCTGTTCGGTCACCGTGCCCGCGCCCGGTTTCGCTCTCGTCTTCTTGACCGACAATGCATTCACTGCGATTGAGAACACACCAGCCATGACCTTCCCTACAACGGCTGTCACCGCGACTGTCAATACCGCGCGGGTCATCCCCAGCGTGCTTGCGTCGAGCAACGGCCACCACGACATGACGGGACAGTGGGATACTACGAGCCCGGGCAGTGCTCACTCTGTCTTCAGTGCTGCATGGACAACGCGCACTCTTCCCGGATATAGCATTCTTCTTGGTGCTATCATGGGTGCCGTACTACTCATGTAGCACGAAACATCCTAGACGGCTTTGGATTTCTTTGGGTTCATGACCAGTATTATGGACTTTGGCTTACAATCGGACTATTTGGACTATCGTTTTGTTATCTAGCTGTTACATTGCACTCTGTACATTACCGAGCATTACTATGACTGCACTTATAGCGGTATAATATGTTGGCTTAGCCTATTATGCGCAGTTCTACTCGGCGTGACCTGTGTGTGACTGTGTTTAGACTGCGCGTGGCAGCGCACGGCAATTTTGCCGTGTACCGCCATCAACGCTCTTCGAGACGGGCATATAGCCGTCCTCTGGTACACCGCTTTGCTGCTGGAAGGGTACATAAGACTAAGGCCTAATACAGTGTATCGCTTCCCACCTTCGCCCTCCGAGTCAGTTTCTTGCCGATAATGCCTTGCCTTCTTGACTTGCCCGAGGAGATCCTTGAGATTGTCATTCTCCTTGTCTCTACGTCAGGCTCATCTGCGGGGAATAGCGCCGAGCGGGAGGCATTGCAACCCTTACTATCTTTGCACTCCGTGCTTTATCGTATTGGTGCTGCGTTCTGCTATCGCAGGATCTCGCTCTCAGACTGCGAGACGGCGTATCTTCTCTGGCGTACTCTTGATGAGGCTCCTCACTATGCGAAACATGTCAGAGTGCTGCACGCGGATGCCATATACCCTTCACTCCCCTTCATCCTCCATGTCATCGCCTCAGCACAGTCGCCTATCGACAACCTCTCATTTGCTCTCGATGCACCGCCGAGGACACAATTGGCAATATACGCCCAAAAGCACCTCATGGAACTCGAGCCATGGTCATCCGGTGCAAGTGCACCAGACCTCACAGTTGCCCGCGCTCTCGCCTCGGTACTGCCTCAGCTCAAACCTGGTCCACGCGAGTTCATTATCTCCCACAATCGACCTCCTTTGCCCCGGGATCGCGAACATGTTAAAGTGCTAGACGCAGCAATTGCGGAAACCCTCCCAGCATGGGATGGACTGCGCTCTATGACCATCGCGTTCAGGTTTCCGAGTGATAGTGCCATTCCGGGTGGCCTCGCACGGACACCGCATCTAGAACGCATAAGCACACCGCTGCCCGTCGTTTGGCACGAATCCCTGCTCGTTGCGGCGGAAAACCCCGCGTTGAAGCGGCTGGCCGTGACCTTCCCCCGCCTCAAGGCTAGAGCGCGCGCGGGACCCGTATTCGTACCAGTACCCGGACGGGTGGAGGATTCCTGGTCTGCCGTGTTCCCCGCTGCTGCTGCTGCGACAAACGCCTCTTCTACGTCTACCACCGCTCCATTGCCTACCACTTCGTTCGTTGCGAAGGGAAAATCGCGACCTTCATTGGCCGATCGCTTGCGAGGTCCCGTCGAGGTTGTATCTCCCTTCGGCACGTTCCATGACAGGACGGAGCGCGTCCTAGAATCGGAGGAGCATCCACTCAGCCGCAAACAAGTCCTGCATGATGGTCAAGGGGGATTCTCTGCGTGGCTAATCGAGGCGCGCAATCATCCTCGGTTGCTCGAATTGATGTTGGCGGAGAGCGACGCAGCTGAAAAGGCTCGTGACCTCCAGTTGGATGTTTTGGGATAGAGTAGTATCTGATACCCATGTAATGTAACTGGACTCGGAACTTTCATCTCTAGACGATACACAAGACCGCTATATCTACGATACTGTACTTCACTGGAGGTAACGGAGACTCCCGAATTGAAAACGCGGTCAGGTGCTTGACCACGCGACGCAATCTCAACGCGACGCCGAGGACACCTTGCACCAGAACTTCCACGTCTCTGTTCACGATTTCTCCAACATCCACTATACTTGACTAGCGACTCATCATCATGGATATGGAAAGTGACCCGAAATACGCGCAGGTGGTTACTATGATGGCGCGAGAGCTCAAGAAAGCAGAGAAGAGTGGGACCGGTCTGCCGGCGCACTTTCGCAACGATCTAGGTGAGTTATCTTGTCCGATGTTATTTCCATCTTCCGTGCTGGACATTGCGCTGGGATACTGTGTTTCACATCAAAGACTTGGCTAGTGTCACCGTTGACCCAGGCTCATGAAGATGTATCCAGGTCCCACGGCGCAGTGCTTCCACTGCAACACGATGATCCAGGAGCCTCAGAAACCTCAACTGTGTAGTGCGTGTCGCTCGGTTACATATTGCAGTAAGGAGGTGAGTGGTCATACTTCTAGGTGACTTCCAGGCGACTGACTTGGATCTTCCCTAGTGTCAGAAAAAGTCATGGAAATATCCTGTCGTGCCTAGAGCTCCTACGCACAAAGAGACCTGCCCCGACAATAAGCTGCATATGCTGCGCCTGCCTGTTACCCAGGCCGTGATCAAACAGTTCCCGTGGGGTCGGATTGAGCCTGATGGTACATTCAACCTCGCCGTTGCTAAGGCTCGTTTCGACGTCTTCGGTGGCACGGGTACGGGGTTCTGGAGCCATCGCATCAGCCGCTCGTCCCATCAGGACGAACGCTATATGCATGGCAAATCCAGCCAGACTTTCGGAGCGAAACATCTCGACGGTTCCGACTTGCTGCAGCGTACGACACACTTCAACGACAAGCAAGGATGGAAGCTTGAGCCTGAGCTTATACCTTTCCGCGATCTATCAGCTGTACAGGAGGAACGCAGGCCAATACTCGTTACGGAATACGAAGGGGGTGTGACCGACTGGTCTTCCTGGTATGCTTGGAGGAAGCTGCCTCTTGAGTCTCCCGCCGCGCTCCTCATGGACTACCCTCTATCGGCTTATCGGCTTATCACACATACGCTTGGTCTGACGACTTCTACGGCAGGGGATGCCATAAAGCGCGTTCCGCTCAACATTCATGTTCTTGGTGCAGAGGTTGAACTTAACTTCCTACCCTTGTATGTAATCCAAATAAGCTTCCGAATCTCCGCTCAAGCGCTCACCATCAATACCAGGTACTCGGAACTTGCGCTACTGCTGCCTTACCATGACATCAATTTGACTTTCTTCGGGTACGGCCCTCGTCAACTTGCTTTGGCCTCAGCGGCGAAAGTTGGTGTGGCGGACTCGCCTGCACGCCGAACCTTCTCAGATTCGAACACGCCGGTCTTCGAGCATACGGCGCCCGAATCTCTCGGCAGCGGGTCCATCAAAATATTCTTGCACGGCGAGTCGGACTCATGGACCGCCGCCTTTGCAGACCAGAATCCTCCTGATGCGCTTATCGCGAGTAACGCAGGACTGGGCTCTTACGCGGGCTGGATAGATGTTGTTCGAACAGTGCACCTCCGCAATATACCATTTGGGGTGACGGAGTACGCCGAACAGTCGGCGGAGACGCAAACGCGGGCATCGGTAAGCGATTGAAGTTATCCTACTATCTCTTGCACGCATCTGAATGAGAAACTGCACGTTCAGATCCCAGGTTACATTGCGCCCATGTCACCTCGTGCTTACACCATCGAACTGAACCCTTTTCATAAGCCAGGGCAGCGGTGGATGCCACGTATACGTCTTCCAAATTTATACAACGGCTTCTGTATCAAAATCATCGGCAAAGGATGCTGATACCTGTTGGATACGTACAAGTTGTACATATTTGTGGTTCCTGGATATTTACCAGAGTAGCGTTGACTTGAGGTGCCCCGATTGATCGTGTAGAAGACGGCACGCGCGGTGATAAATGCTTCGTGAACTGTCTCTGAACTTCGCCGGAAGATGAGTCCGGCGACACGCAGCCCCAGCTGTAGGCTGCAGCTCCATTCAGAAACGGCTCCTGTGGAGACGCTGTGCATGCTTGGAGCTTGGAGACTGGAACCTCGAGGCCATCCAGATCGCAGCTTCGCTGAAGCCCATGCTCGGTCGAGTCCAGTCATCGTGGAGTCACGCGACCTCTCGTAGACGCGGTATGCAAGAAACTCGCACTTGAGTCGTGCATACAGACTCAAAGTTCAAATTCTCCGCTGACTGTACGTGCACAAATCAGCCTTCTGAGCTCGTGACGACACATCGAACACTGAGATCCAAAGAGCGGAGCACGCGACATCATCTCTTCACCGATCGATACTGCTTCCCCTTCCCCTCGTCTCTCCAAGCCGCATTGGCCATAAAGTAGGGCACAGATGTATGTGTGTTCGAAAACGTGAATGCCTACACGCCCTAGCGTCGATCATCGATAGGCGTCTGGGGTAGCAGTGCAAGATTGCTACAACCTGCAGTAGGTATGTTGACATCGACGCGGCGTTGCTGCCCACAACCTCGATCGTCCGGTGTGCTGACCACTTGGCGATCTCGCGTTCCGAAGCCGCCGGAGAGTGGGGCCGGTATGAACATGGTATAAGCGCTGCTCACGCACGTTGTAAACCAGGAGCGCCGGGTCTGTGGAGTGACTGCAGTCGCGCAGGGTGAATGCCAACTGAGGAGATGATCAGCGCGCCGTCATACTTAGGTTTTGCGGCGTGGCGCCATCAGTGCGGCGATGTGTGATTGAAGATAGATTGGGATAGATAAAATCGAATGAAAAGGGGCGGGAAGGCACCGGAGGCTGGCCTGCGGGTCATTTGCAACCATAAAGCGCAACCACCGTCGAGTGGCGCGAGTAAAGTGGGAGGGACCAGTAGTCATATCAATTGTGAGCCCAAGACTCGCCTATGAGACAGATATCAGTATGTGTAGGATCGAAATGAGAGCGTCTGAAAACTCGTCAAGTATTGCGTATGGTGTGAGCAGCGTCTATTCAGCGCAGTTGCACACTCGTCTCCTGTTAGCCGCAGCGCAGAACGATTGTGGCGAGGTTGCGCGGTGCTGTATGTCAGCGGGGGTCGGACCGTGATAACGTATAACAATGAATACAGGTTTCAGATTGTCGAGCGCCAGCCATAGGAGCTCAAGATCTGCGTAGACACGAAGCTTGCGGAGATTTGAGTCAGTACAATTTCATAGACTGACGTCGTCGTCGCGAACAGCCCGATCGCTGTTCGCTTCCTGCGGTCCGCACGATAGAGGCACAACGAAGATCTGTGCGTGACATCGTCAATCCTCGCGCACGTCGGGTACGATGTCAACTTCTCGATTCTTACCGGCAAGAACTCTTCTGTGTTTAGGATGTTCCTCCAACCGGCAGAAGGACAGCGTCGGCTGCAATCTGCGGGAGGCAGCCGGGAAGAACTCGGCTTCAGATGATACCGCCGGGTTCAGCGAGTCTATTCAGCGACCATGTACCGCGAGTACGGCCAGAGAGAAAGGGCCATTTGCAATGCGGATAAGGTGAGGCGAGCTGCTGGATCGGCGGATGCCCGGCTATGGCGCAGGCATACTTGAGGACCTGGTTTGCCCCGCGCAGAGCACACGCGAAAGTGGGTTCGGGCGCCCGACACCAAAGCAGGCGTGGGTAAGATGGAAGATAAGCCTGCAGTCGGAGTTGAAGTATGGGAGGCGTGCGCGAGTGTGTTGGCCGGCGGCGCCCCAATACGAAGTCAACGCGTGAAGGCGACTCGGATGTAGCGAAACAAGCAGCTGACAGCCGATCCTATCGATCGTATGCTCCGTCCCGGGTTGCATTACTTACCCTCAAACGGTACTATGTGTACCAAACATAAATTTATCAGATTACGGAGACAATGTCGTTATAGGAAGGTTCGATACGTTAACGAGGGCCAGAACGTCGAGGCACTCACGCCTTCCAGCCGCCCAGCTCCACGATGTAGGCAACCGCGAGCTTGGAAAACTCGAGCATGTGAGAGAAGCTGAACTCTGGGGACACGTCGATGCGACTACGGATAATGATTAGTTACTACGTATCACCAAATATTCAGTAACGCACTCGTTCGCCGAATGGATGTTCTTATTCGAGTTCTCGAACTTGCTCTCTGTGTCAAGGAGTGAGTGTATGCTCGGATGCAATGACGAACAGCACAAACCGATCGTGAAGGAGCTGGCATAGCCGGCCTTGGCCCACGAGGCACTGGTGAAATCCATCAAGTGGTGTCCGCATTACTCGACAACAGATAAACGTACTGGTCGCTGCATGCATAACCGCACTTTGTTTCGACGTACGGGATATCCAGGTAGGCGTCAACAAGTTGCTTGTTGAACTCAGTAAGACTACGCATTCAGTAGGGTCAGTAATGGCATCCTGCGTCGGAGATCAGGCCACTGACCTCTCATCAACGAAGTCGGTGATAATGCCAACTTCCTCCCGAGTGCCGCTCTTGACCCAAGCCGTCATATCAAACTGTATCGATGAACGAGATAGGGGAAATAATCAGGTTCCGTCGATGGAGGAACAATGCCATCTCTGACCTGGCTCATAGCAATGACGGGAACCTTGCGCGCCTCGTAATCGCGCGCAACTGCCTGAGAACCGAGCAAGCCACCCTCCTGCAACAAGAACATGACCTTGTCAGAAGGAAGGAAAGGACCGAGATAGAGAGGCATCCCACCTCAGCAGAGTACCAGTGGAACTCGACGTCCTGTACGGGACGGAAGTCCGCAGCGATCAAGGCACGATAAGCCTCGAGGATGGTTACCGAACCAGAGCCATCGTCGTCAGCGCCTGTAGACAAAGATGCTTCAGTTACCAAGAGCGGGTGTAACCGGGAGACTGGATGATACCAGGGGCGGGCAGGAAAGGCCAGATGTTCGTGCTACAGTCCCCAGTCCTATGAGCCATTGATACCACGGATATACACGGGGTAACACTCGCCTGTCTTGGTGTGCGCCGATGACGACTGTGCCGGTAGGTGCCGAGCCGTTGATATGGACCACCTTCAGGAGTGTTCAGAACCGAGGCGAAGGCTAGGAATTACTCAGGACAACTCACGATGGAGTTCTGACCCCATGAATGAGGGAACTCAGTGATCGAAATCTTGTCCTGTAGAGCTTTGGGAGCGAACTCTGAGGTAGTCTAGCCGCCGACCGGATTAGGGAAGTTCAAAGGGGAAGACATAGATGCAGCGAACCTCGGAAATCTTGGAAAGCAGCCATTGCTGACTTTGGCGCCCGGTCTAAATTCCTGGTATCAGAGGTAGCTAACTATGCGCGTGTCCAGGAGTACGCACGTCGGCGCGGTAATCTAGATAGAAGTGCGCCGTCAGTCAGGGAATGAAGGTGGTAAATCAACGCGCAACCGACATCTGTTCCGGAAGCTAGAGAAGTTCTGAAGGTTCTCCGTCATGGTCTTCGTAGTCAAGGTCTTGATGACACCTTCGACTTGCTCCGTAGCATTCGGCGTAGGGAACGCGTCTAATCTTGAAGTGAGTACAACTTGCGACTTTTCGGTGCATACTTACGCTGCACACGAAGGCCATCTGCAATCGAAGAGCCAAGATCCTGAGAGTCAGTTCTGGGAAAGGGTTGTCAGTACTTTATGACTAATTCGGATAGCTTCACGTACATGTCGAAGAACCGGAGGCCCTGTTGCTTCGCTTGAATCTACGGATAGTAAGCTACAGTCCAGTACAGACAAGCACCAAAGCGTACCTTCTCAAGCTCAGTGATCCAAATAGGTTCCCAGTTCTCGAACTGGACGAGACGCAGGCTGTTCAAGTCGAGGTTGACGCCAGTGAAGTCCGCGTCCTCAGGAACTGGGACAAGGGTATTCTGAAGTGAAAGAGGAGTCTGCGACGTCTGGAATGCCGTCGCGAGGGTCACAAAGGCAAGAAGAGCTGTTGCAGACTTCATGATGAGTGGCGGTGAGAGTGAAAGGCAAGCTCGGACGAGCCAACGCGCGGCTCATGGCCCCAGGCCTGTCAATGACCGGCAACCACTCGTGCGTCCTGATGCCCCTATCTTACGTAAGACGCGTCGCGGACGCGTTCGACTTCTAGTCGCGCAAACTGCACTTGCTATCCGACGTCCAGCTACGCCTTCGTCCAGGTTCCGGAGATATGTCGAAAGCTGTCAATGCAAGGGCACAGGTTGTCGTACGTGGCCATTTGAATATTTACCGAGGCGTTTCAATAACATATAGCAGCGAATCCTCATAGCTGCTGGCAAAGCAGCTCCGACGCCACCCGTCGGTCCTGCGCTGGGTGCTCGCGGTGTAAAGTCTATGGACTTTTGCAAGGAGTTCAATGCACGAACAGCTCATATAGCGCCTGGCGTTCCGACACCTACGCTCATCACCATTCAACCCGACCGCACATTCACTTTCGTCACCAAGACACCTCCAGTTGCTTATTTCCTCAAGAAGGCGGCGGGCATTGAGAAGGGTACCGGCAAGCCAGGACATGAAACTGTCGGTACTGTCAGTCTCAAGCATGTGTATGAGATTGCGAAGATCAAGGCGACGGACGCACACCTCAAGCATCTCCGGCTCGAGGCTATCGCCAGCACCATAGTTGGCACGGCGCGGACACTTGGGATACAGGTCGTACCCTAATCAGACAAGAGGGTACTTTCCGTCTTACATAGAGTTCATTGTGCGTGTTCTAAAGCCCTGGAATCCATACGCCTTCTCTGATGATGACAATCGGATGTTCGGGTCGTACAGTATATTCTTGCCCTGACTCGAGGCTTGCCCCGAGACCTTTCCGCCGTACTTTGTGCGCGTGGCTGCGCATTCAGCATCTCCCGATGACGCGAGGCAATTTTCGGATATGCCGCTTCGCCGCTTTCGTGTAAATACTCTACCCAGCACCTGGCCCCCTCCGGCCTGTAATTTTGGTTCCGCTCGGGATCCTCTCGTCCGACCGCCACGCAGCGTGGCGGGATTTCAACTTGACCAATGACAAAGATCATCGATCATCTACCACCTCGAATTTGCCATGGTTAGATCGTGCGTCTGACCGCTCAGTCACGGCGGGAACAAAACGACTCGCGATCTCTGTACGAGGTTGGCTGCGGGCCGATGTTGCCCATCTGCAGAGACTCTCATGAGATGCTCTGGATGGAAAGGTGCACTTCCAAAGGCGCGCGCTCCTGAAGCATGTGTCGACCAGTCAAGACGCGCTGGTACCCTTATCATTAACCTCTTATTCTGTGTGAGGCTTTTCAAAACACGCCTCGTACACGCATCGGTCAGGAGAGACGCGATCCCGGGAGAGCTGGCCGATCCGCCAAGTTGTCGATCCGTGCCTTCCGAAAGTCGTGCGTCTTCTCCACCTCATGCCTAAGGGTCTGTACATCTCGCCTCTTGCATCCATGCCATTCGGCGGCATGAGCCTTGCCCTGTCTTGGCCTACACCCTTTGTCCCAAACGAACTCCGGCATATTCCTAGCAACACGGCGATTCGCGCTCGACGACGAGTATGACAATCAGGACCCGCTCTTGCCTGCAGGCGTGTCCGCCATGCGCCCTTGTCTCGCACAAACTCAGCTCCCATCCGCGGGGCGCTTACGGCCACCTCGTGTTGCTCCTTTTCGATCAAACCCAGCCTCGACCTGAACGCAGCGCCAGAAGAAACTCCACCACGACTGGCCCCGGCGGCGGGGGGGCCGTCTGTACGATCCTCTGGTCCGAACACGCCTGCGCGAGGCCGTGTGGCTCCGTTGAGCGTCGGCCTGCGACCACGTTCCGTCCGATCAACAGATTTCGAAGGTGCGTTCGGAAATCGTGGTGAGTGCGCTGGCCTCCCGGCACGAATGGTATAAAGGCCCGTGAGCGCTTCGCCGGATTCTTCAGCTCCCCTCCGCTACGAGTTTCCTTCTCTACCGCAAACGTCTACACCTCCTTCAACATGTCTTCTGATACCTTTATGTGGACGTCTCAAGACCCTCGCCAGAGTACTCTGTTCACGACACAGGGCATCGTTTACCGCTTCATCGTGAGTTAGCGTTCATTGTCCCCGCCGCCTGCCTGATCCCTTCTTTTCAAGACTGAGCCCAACGCTGCGGGCCAACACGTCACTACGCTCTGGAAAATGATTCGCTCGAACAAGGAGGACCGCGTCGCAAAACTTGAGTGGGCACCCACCGGTGGTCTTGGGCGCGCCATCATCGGCAAGGTCGAGCTGCTCGCTATACCCCTAGTAATCACTGTCGCTGACGAGCTCTCCATAACCAGTCGACCGTCCCGATGACGGACCTCGTCCGCCGCGACCCGCGTACACCGGTGAGCTCATGCTCCAGGCTGCATTCTTCGTGATCTTCAGCATCGCTCACTCTATCTCGAAGGGCATGCGTTTGTGGAACGGACCTGACGGCTTCATCTATCGGTGGGCCCCGTCGGGCGAGGACGTGCATGTGCGTAGTCCGCTAGTAAACTCGTTGTCTTCATCTCACTTTTTTGACCAGTTGCTCGACCCGAATAACGCCATCATCGCCAAGATCAAGCAGTGTCGCCCCGCTCGCTACCCCGGCCTCGGCGATGTCTACTGCGAATTGGAGTTCATACGCAACGCGGGACAGGGCGTCGTCGTGCGTGCTCTCCATTCCTCTTGCTCGAACAATTGGGCTAAATTCCTTCCGCAGATGCACCCACCGTTGATGGACACCGTGACAGTTACAGCGATGTTGTATCGGTTTGCGACCCAGTACAACCTGTGAACATTCTTCTCAGCCCCGATTCTCCATGTGCCATACGTCTACCGCACTGTCGCTTCCTCGAGTTTGTTGGCTGGCCCTTCAGGCTTTCTCGCAGTCGCACATCTGGCCCTTACGGTCACGCACCTACGCATTGCATCGCTGTCTGTACGCTCCAAATGTTTACCTGTATCTGTACGTTAGCATCATAAAAATGAACAACCTATACACGCACCTCGTGAGTCTCGAGCATCGGCATGCTATGTCTGCCACAACGTACCCACCTCGTGTGGCCCGCTCCGCTCCGCCATCAGAGCCTCTCCGGTCATCGAGATTGGAGGATCTCCATTCAATTTACAAGGTTCAATGAAATCTGCAGGCACGACTGCCTTTTCCTGACCTGCACACAATCTACGCGTATTCCCGAACGGTCAAGATGAGTTGTGGGCCTCTGTAGGTCTCGAGCCGGACCTGGACGCGTTGGTCGCCGACTTCATTGCGCTGTCGCAGCATACGCATTGTACGTATACTGATCACTCTTCGGGTACATCACCACTTGTGCCCGCGAAAGACGGCACCTGACGCGTGCGGCAGACAGTCATTTGGCCGCGAGGGGGAGGTTCCACAAAGCCTTTACGCTCTTCATGATCAAAGGCTACTACTCGACCCACGGGCGGCACCAAATTGAAGCCTTCTTATGATGCGGCACGAGCTTACGGAGTTCCTTAGAGTACTCCACCTGAGAGCATGACTGGCCCCGATACCTCGAGCGCGATGCACAGAAGTGTAATCGTTATGTACTAGAATGCATGGTGGGTAATACCCCAACGCCCCCTCTAGACCTTGCTCGTCGACAGCGCCCGCGAAGCTTCTGACGGATCGGGCTTACCTCCGTATTATCATCGATAAGAAAAACACAGGGGCACCGATGGGTACATATGCACCTACAGTGGAGTTAGCTGAGCGCTTGGACCGCTGTGCGAAGATAGGTATGCGCCACAAGGCACCATGAACCATAAACTGTACACAGCAGACTGGGAAACATCCTTATCTGCCAGCAGCAGAGACTCGTTTTCTTTGCAAAGCCACCATTCGTTCACGCATAACTGGACAGCACGCTGTACCGATAGTCGAGAAGATCGGCCGCCTAAGGTGAAGATCGCACGTCCTGCAGACTAATGCGGAGACAGTGGCCAATACGGTGGTGTCTGACGCCGGAAATGACCATCTCTCCGAATCGGCCGTCCTGCTCAGACGAGTGGCATATGAATTCTAACAGAAGTACATCGCCAGCTTCGTGAGATGATATCTCTCTCACAAGCGCTCGTCAGGGGGGCGATCCACGGAGACAGAGTCGAGTTGCCACATCCAAGCGCAACGCTCTCCGGACCGGCGGTCGCACCCTGCCTCGTGTAGAAGGCCAGGCGGGTTGCGCCAGAACATCGATTCCGTCCTGAGATGTCATTCGCCACATCCAGCTATCACGCACAATCCCGTACTCGACCTTGTGCATGAATGCGTAGCATCAGACGCTCTTCAGGTGGCTTTGTACGCGCAATCCGGGCGCCGAGCGTCAACGTTTTGTACTTACAGCCCTCTTTACATTATTCGCGCATGGCAAGGAGTACAGTAGAGTCGGAAGCATCCATCAAATCCTGAAGTACCGCGCTTCATTCAACGAGAAAGCATATCGCCATATGTAACAGGGCCGCCCTGATGGTGAACTGGCGTCTATACTATCTTCTGTTTTCGGCTAACCCTTTGTGACAATCGTTGAATATTGGAATACACATCCTCCGAGGTATTGGCGGAACCGTACCTAGTAGAAACTTCCAGCTGGATGAGTCCACGGTGGACGGCCTAGCGTTCGATTATCGGGCCCGTGGGCGAGTTGTCAGGTCTTCATAGCCAAACAACCGGCATCGAACTCTCACAGATTGTGTTTGCCGATGTTCACGAGATACCAAGGCGGCCTGCTATACAATCAAAGAAGGTTCAGACGATGGATTGCAGATGGAGGTCGAGATCAAGGTTGCATGACTGGCGAGTGGGCACGCATCAATACGGCGGATAATGCCGGCGAGGAATTCGCACGCTGAGTTTCGTTCGTCCTACCAGGTTAAGTAGTCTCCCGTAGTCATACTCTTGTCACGTTGCTCCACCAGACAGGTTACGCATCGCTCGCTGCTGTATCAATCCCCTCACCGCAGGTTGACTCCCAGACTCGAATTGTAGGCGTGAGTATGTGAGAAACCGTACAAGCACTACTGAGGCAGGGCTTGAAGAAAGACTGGGCATCTAGCTGTGGCACCTGACGTCGACCATGTCAGCTGCGGCAGTTTCTCAAATATACTCAAGCCCTAGGCTGCTGCTACCCAATAATGTGCTGATTGGCTCATGTGCCGACCGCGACAAACCAAGGGGGGGCCTCAGCTCTGCCAGAGATATATTACGGGTGAATATTTGACAGAGGGGGCGAGAAACACTAACTCGTCCGAGTCCAATCTTCCCTAGGCAGAGTCAGCGTCGGAGGACTCCGCTCATAGATCTGACTCCTCTGAACGCATATCGGTCAATAAGCTTATAAAAGCTGTCAGTCGTCCTAAACAGCAGACGAAGTTCGAATATAAACGGCATGAAGCCACTAAGAATGGCATTCCCAGCATCTGACAAAGCTTCCGCATATCTCATCTTCGCCATTGAAATTATTTCGCTGATATATCAGCCGGAAAGCGTCACGATGATCAACTCGTACAGTCAGAAGCTGCAAATCCTTCCTACAGCTTCGTCTTCACATCTTCCTCCCAAGCTGCGCTCTCCTTATCCTTCTCCACGACGTCCAAAATCGCATCCGTAGTCTCGATCACCCACTGCGTCCCCTCATCACTCCCGAGCCACTTATCCTCCGCACTGAGCACCCCAGGCCAAGTGCGCGCCTTGAGTAGCCCGAAGACGTGCGATATGAGCTGTGGACCGACGCGCGACTCGGCGCGCAAGCATGAGATGCCAACCACGGATCCGAGAGCGCGAGAGAGGTTTCCTTGAGCGTTGGAAGTCGTAGGAGGGAGGGGGGAGAGAACGGCGCCGTAGGATTCGATGATGAAAGCTAGGGAAGATGTCAGCTTCGTACACAGAAGCTGTTTGCTGTGGGCGGGCGCGTACCAATGAAGTCGGGATGATAACTTCCAAGCTTAGCTGCGAGCTTCACGTCGTGTGGCGCGTAGATGTTTTGCCAAAGCGCTTGTCCACGCGCTGTCAGATCTTCGCTGGGAAGCCTACGAACTCCGTAGTCAACAGCCGTACACATCTAAAGATAGAAAGGACAGAACGTACCGGTCTGGGTGCGCCTCTGCACGCAACTCCGGATGCACGTCGTCCTCAAGCGCACTATGGAAGGCTGCTAGCGAGAGGATAACCTATGATTGCCGTACCCATTAGCTCTTCTCTCCAGACGAGAAGCGAGCTAGAAGTGCAACGTACGCGAGGTACTCCGACAAAGATTGTGCTCTTCAATGCCGCCTCACGTATGAGGGCAGCCGTGCGCACGCGTGTAGCGAGGTCAGCGGGCTTCGGCGCATCCTGCGGGCGAGTTGCAACGCGGTAAAGGTGCGCGAAGGCGGGCGGGACGTTGCTGGTTAACAGCGCGCATGCCTATCGTTCCATTACGCCGGACATAGCAGGGGCATCGCCGTATCGAGGACCGAGAAGCGTCGGTAAGGTACGCATGCAGTTCGGAAGAATACCAAATCCGGCAGACAATGATCCAAGCAGAGCCAAGGCGCGAGAGATGCAGCTCAATCAGCGCTAGATGCTATATTCCATATCAGTTGCTGGACGCACCGCGAGGACCAGCCATCCGTCCTCGGCGCCGCGCTTCTGAGCATCGGCGCGCGTGCGCTGAAGTACGGCCGTGAGGGGCGCACGCGAGGGACCCGGGAAAGAGTTCGGGTTGCGCGTAGCGAGGAGGCGCTTGATAGCTGGGGAGAGCTTGATGGACGACATTGGCGGGGCTGAGGACGTCGAATTGAGTGGTTTCGGTCACAGCGAACACAAAACCTATCTTAGTCTGTCAAGCAGGATGCTGGTCGTTAGAGTCAACGCGTATCTGCTCGTTGAACCCATTGGATCCCGACGGGGAGCCATATCACAGTCGTGAGTATGCGTTCGCATGCGGCTCATCGTGAGCGCGAGGTACGCTTAATGAGAAGCCATCCCTGCGTGATGCGGTTCGGACTTCGCTTCTGCCGCGGCACGTCCTGCGCGCGCCCTGCCGCGCTCGCCACAACGCCGCATGAGTGTCAACTTTAATCATTCATATCCTTAGATACACTTTCATGAATGAAATCCGCAATTCAGAATCAGAATATAGGGTAGTATGGGAGCTAGCAGGGTGCTGTTATCGTAGACAATAGGATGGTCCGTCATCTACTACCACAAAAACTCGACATACACATTGCCGCGCAACCGCGCCAGCGGCAGGGGACAAAACGACAAAGTCAGAGCACGAGAGGGACAAAGGTGTCAGGATCAGGTAGGGCTTGAAAACGCGACGGCTCCAGGACATCGCGCGAGGGCCACGCAGGCGCGGCGAGTGAAGGGGTATCGGGGTACGCGCGCCCGCTGGCGAACGCGCGCGGTGCTACAGCTTGGGTTGGACGTTTACGAGATGTAGAGCTTGGCCAGGCTGGTGAGCGAGCTGCCATCGCTGGTGATGAACGCGTTGGCGCCGTTGAGTTGGTTCGACTCGAGCTCGGACGCGGTCATCGGGGCTAAAAGTTCAAGTCAGCAAGTCAAGTCGTTCATATGAATGAGGATGGGGCACTTACCGAAGTAGAAGTACGCGGCGATGAAGTCCTGGGCGTCGAGCCAGCTCTTCGTGCTCGTCATGAACGAGTATATCTGATCCGAGGACGCTTGCTGGTTCTTGCCGGAGTAGTCCTGGCAGGCATACTCGGTGATCATGACGGGGGCCCAGTCGAAGTCGGCCGAGTGGTAGCTGGTGGCAACAGTCTTGAACGAGTCGACCGAGGTCGTGTAGATGTGGCCGGCAGTGTAGTCCCACGAGCAGTCGACGCCCTGGTTCTTGCAGGCAGTCCTGAAGTCCTGCAGCCACTTGGGGCCGGTAGCTGGGGCGGCCGAGATGAGCTTGTAGCCCTGAGACTTGAGCGGGGCCATGTACGTCTTCCACATGCTGACAGCCTCAGTCGCACCGATGTTCGACTGCGACGAGATGTCGGGCCTGATTGGATGATGTCAGGAACGGCATGGTAACGGATGATCAAGAAAGCGACCTACTCGTTCAGGAATGCAGCGTATTCAGCGTAACCCTTGACGACCTTCGACTTGAAGGCGTCGGCGTTCTTGTAGCCCCAGAGCATGGGGATGAAGTGGAGGCCCTTGGTGGTCATGCCGTACTGAAGGGACTCCTCCCAGTCGTAAATCCTGGAGGTAAAGCGTGAGAAACGGGGACCGCAGCCCGACGGAAACAAACTGCGCACCAGCAAACGTTGCTGTTGGTGAAGTCGGGGATGAGGTCCGCCTCGTGGTTAGACCAGGCAAGACCAGCCTTGCCAGAGCAGCCTCCGGAAGACGAGCTTGAGCTGGCCGTGGTCGCGACAGCCTTGGAGGTCGAGGTCGTGGCGGATGCCTTCTTAGTGGTGGTCTCGGCGGCCTTCGAGGTCGTGGCAGCAGCCTTGGTAGAGGTGGCGGCGGCGACAGACGAAGAGGCGGAAACAGCCGAGGTAGCTGCGGCGTGCTGAACGGCGGCAGCGGAGGACGACTTGGCGGCGCAGCGCTTGGAGACGTCGCGCTTGCGGGAAGAGTTAGCTACGACCTCGCCGTTGCGCTTTGCCAGGTTGTGTTCTTTGCCGAACGAGCGAGCGACGCGGTGGTGGTCACCGGTAGAAGCCGAGACGAAGACGGCGAGGGTAGAGAGAGCGAGGAGAGAGAGAAGACGGGCCATTGGAGTCGAGTCGTGCAACAAAAAAGAATGTGTATTCCCGAGGAGTGGGATGGGATAGAGAGAGAGACTCTGAGAGCAAACGACGACGACGGGCGCGGGAGATGGATGCAAGAGACAACCTATTCTCGAGCGACTCCCCGTTTTTGAACCCCGAGTCGCGGCCCACGTGTAGCGCCCGCCTTGGCAGCTTGCTCCCGCCCCCCGTATCCAGCACTTTATCTTTTAGCCCTTCCGTTAGCCTCGCTCTTGTTTGCTGAGCTGCGCACTTACGCTATGACCATACTCAGTGTACTTCCGCTGCTTATTGTACCCAGCGCATATACTTACGATTGAACTTTCCAAGCCTATCAGGTACACAGGCTTAACGCATCTTGATTCCTGTAATGATGATTGTTCCCTTTTTTGCTCATGTCGCGGTCGCCAAGCTGCGACGCTCTTGCTCCACAGAGGGTGAACCGGAGAATTGGAAGGCCCAGACTCACAGCATTTTGAATCTACGTTAGTCAAAGACGTGCCTGCTGAGTTGAGTTGTACACTCGCACACACGTCTGTACATCCAGTTACTATGTGAACGGTACAGCTGTGCGCAGCCGAACGAGATGGGCGCGAGGCCAGCCACGCGACCGTGATTCAATCTTTAAAGCGCGTCGGCCGTCGAGACTCTGGTTTCCTCCAACCCTCAAGAGCTCGACCAACAGGCCCGGTTCAAAAAGCAGTACATATATCTTCCAACCCAGTTCATTCGCATATCGCTATCATGTCCGACGCCGCCCAGGCCGCCGCTCCTGTCACCGAGAACGGTGTCCCGCCCGCCACCCAGGATCAGGTCGTAGAGGAGGCTCCCGGCCACAAGGTAACCTCCAACTTGCACCGCCAGTTTCTGCGCGTACTCAAACGCGATCTCGCAGGTCTTTGCCGGTAACCTCGCCTACGCCACCACGGACGAAGGGCTCAAGGCATTCTTTGCGCCGGTCGAGAGCGAGATGTGAGTAGCACAGCATGCGCTGGCATGCCACCGCAATAATTCTGACGATCTATGCTCTACAGCATCACCGCGCAGGTCATCATGCGCGGCACTCGCTCCGCGGGCTACGGCTTCGTCGCCCTCAAGACGGCCGAGTCCGCCGAGAAGGCCGTCGCCGAGCTCGACAAGAAGGAGCTCGATGGCCGCCAGATTATCGTCGAAGTTGCCAAGGCGCCCGAGCAGAAGGACAAGGACCGCAAGGAGAAGAAGGCCCGCCGCCGCCCTGGCCGCCGTGGCTCCAAGGCCGTCCCCGGCGAAGTCACTGACGCCGAGGCCGCTGGCGAGACCGGTGCCGAGGGCGACGCCGCCCCCGCGGACGGCGAGAAGCCCAAGAAGAAGAAGTCCAAGAAGGCTGTATGTATTGATCGCCCTTGATCATCGTATCCTCGCGCTGATCGCGTGTCTTCCTCGTGTTTAGAAGAAGCCTAAGGCCGAGGGCGATGCCTCTGCCGCTGAGGGCGTCGATGGCGAGGCTGCCGCGCCCAAGCCCAAGAAGAAGAAGGCGCCCCGCCCTACCCGTGCGCCCGGAGAGGAGCCGACTGGCGAGCCGAGCAAGACCGTGCTCTTCGTCGCCAACCTCGGCTTCAACATCGACGACGCTGGCCTCGCCGCGCTCTTCACCGACGCTGGCATCAAGGTTAACAGCGCTCGCATCGTTCGCCGTCGCTGGGGAAAGCCCCGCAAGTCCAAGGGCTACGGCTTCGTCGACGTCGGTGACGAGGAGGAGCAGAAGAAGGCGATCGCCGCCCTCGAGGGCAAGGAGGTCGCCGGCCGCCCGGTTGCTGTCAAGATCGCCGTCAACACGGCTGAGGCTGAGGAGGAGCTCCGTGGCGAGAAGAGCGAGGAAGCTCCGGCTGCCGAGCCCGAGTCTGTCGTCGTCGCGTCGTAAACGCGCTCTTGCAACTCACAACGCTTGACGACCCGGATGTCTTCACGCCCCTAACGCCCTTCTTACCTTCTACTTCCAACCGTTCTCCTTTCCCTTGACCTTTCTCTCCTACCTAACTCATGATCAAAGTTCACTCCGGATATATATATGCCTGCTCGCCAGCATCCGCCCGCGCTGCTCGCATATCGTCGCATCCCGCTTGCTTCCCCATCGCCCGTTACTTATATGCCCGTTGCCCATTAACCCCAATAAAGCCAAAGTAGCGCTGTCGACGACGTGCGTCCCCCGCCCCCGTCCATATGTGTTCCCCCTTTACATTGTAGCCGACGGACGGTCTGGTTGCCGCCCATTCCCGGTTTTCAATAGCCTTTTGTGTTGTGCTGCCGTCTCGCGTCGCGGTCGTCTGTTTACGCTGGACGTCGTGCGTGGGGCGGTGATCATCATTCTATTCATCTTTTTGGAAGGAATCATATTGCGTGAAGCAGTCGTGGCGAGCGCGAGGTATGTTGAGCGATATGGAGTGCAGTGTGAGCAGCCAACCCGCCCACCGTTTTACGTTCTTGAGATACGTATCGTGCGCTTTATTCATATCCGTACACTCGCCCGCCAGCCCTGCATCCGTGAATCCGGCCGTCGCGAAGGTGGGTTTTGATTTATTGGCTATGCAGGTTGAACGTGCGGCTTCTTACCTCTGAAGTCGCCGTCGGTGTAGGACACACACGGTCATTCGCCCATTCGGGTAGACAGACACCACAGTCTGCATGTATGAATGTGTTCTCGAAGGCTCAGATGTCTGTAGGTATGCACATTACTCGCGCACGTTTCTGACCATATGCAGTCGGCCAGCTGCCTACTCGCCGACGATTCAACGCGGTCAGCGACCATCTACACACCGTAGTCCATCTTGATATATTCCCTGGTCCTCTGACCTACACGCACAGCCCGGGATGAAGCATACCCGCCAGACGTATCTTGACAATCGGTTCTGTGACATTCTGGCTTCATCTTAGTTCGCCGCGCCTGGTGCACGGGAGCCAGAGCGCTCTCGTCTGCAGGCCATACACTCACCAAATCGCGCCTAAGATCGCTGACGTTTGCGTACCTTCATGAGGAAAACCATGATGTTGGCGAACAGGGAGATATGTACGAGATCGAATATAACAAACATACGTGAGGGATCGATACATTTGAAACGCAAGATTCCAAGCGCCTTGTCGAACCCGAGACCAAGGTTCATGGTATGCCATTGAGATAGAAATACTCAGAGCTGGAGCTCTGTACGCGTTGAATCCAGTGGGAGTGCATATAAAGCACATTTGACTTTAGTGTGCGCGTGGGATGAGTGGCGCGACGCGTCCGAGACGCGTCGAACGCCTACAACGCGCGTCTTCTCCCACCACCACCGATTGAACTCCGTCAGGATGTCAGACGACGAGGATGACTACCTTTCCGACAAGTTCCTCTTCGCAGCCGAGGCACCACCGAAACGTACCAAACCCACGACGTACTCGGACCTCCGACGGCAAGCGGCTAAAGAAGCTGAGGACCGTAACCTTGCGAATCGCGTGAAGAGCGCGCGCGAATTGCGCGAGGAGGCGCTTAGCAAGACGCTCTTTGAGCGTGCGCAGGAGGAGGAAGAGGCGCGGAGGAAAGCAGAGGCTGCGGATGCGAATGCGAATGCGAATGCGAATGCGAATGCGAATGCGAATGCGGCTGCTAGCAGTAGTGCAGGAGGGAATAAAGCGCTTGCGATGATGATGAAGATGGGCTTCAAGCCGGGAATGGCGCTTGGGAAGGGTGACGATGAGGATGAAGATACTGTGAAGAAAGAGGAGGAGGACGACGAAAGCGCACATGAAGACCTCGCACGTTCGCCTGAACCCGGACCTAGTAAACCCAAGAAGGGCCTCATCGAACCTATTGCCGTGAAAGAGTGGAAAGGTGCGGATACATGCACATACATTCCCTTTGTATACCCGTTTGCGAACTTATGAAGGTAAACAGGGCATCGGCGTTGGTGCAAAGCGCAAAGCAGACATCGAAGAGGGCGGGCGAGCGGCCAAGAGTGCACGAGTCGAGGACGTGCGGGATTTCCGCGGGCGCACAGCTACCGAGTTTGCTACACGTCGTGCAGAGGGTCGCATACGCCCAGCACAGCGGACTTGTATGCAGCTTGATGAAGAACACGGTGTGAAGGTATATCTCCACTGTTCTGTGATACCCGAGTGAAGGTCTTGCTCACTTCTTGCGCGCAGTTTAACGTCCTGTGGTTGGACGCGGGCACACCGGATGTCTTTCCACCAGGTTTATATGATGCGTTACTCGCATATCTTCCCTTGGACAGGTCACTTTCTCGCGAAGAGCAACTGCGACGACAGATGCGTGTGGACGCGCTACAACCACTCGATGAAGCTGGAGAAAAGCGACCGGCAAAGGAAGAAGTTCCAAACGAGGAAGATATACGGGATGCGGCCGAGTTTTTAGCTCTCGACGTACGTGTCTTGCTCACCATCTCCCATCCAACATCTTGTGCTGACATGCCTTACCAATTGGATTCAATTGTATAGCCGATTGAGCGTCTGAAGCGAATACTGGATTACCTGCGTGAGCGGTATCTGTACTGCTTCTGGTGCGGAACGCGGTACTCAAGCACGGACGAGATGGCGCAAGATTGTCCGGGGGATGACGAAGAGCTACATGATTGACTATTGATAGTGCTCCGTTCGCCTTTCACAGGAACTGCTCACCCCGACTCAGAAGCCCTCTAAAACATGTCTCTGTTTATGCGCTTTGGCTCCAATGCCGGCGCAGCGTCACGTTTCCGAATCCTCACGAGGGCGTGAAAGCGTCGTGTATATCGGATATATAGCGGTATATGCTGACGAAGCCAGATACATAGACTCTCGAAGCAGCCTTTCTCGGGCTTACATGCTCGTGGATGTGTGTGACAGGCGCTGCCTCCCAGATACAAGCCTCACCACTATGGGTCCTTCATGGCTCTGGGTTCCTCTCAGAAGCCGCAAGTACAGTTCCCTCGTCGCTGCGAACCACTGACGGCGCTTGCGAGAACCCGCTCGCCCTCGAAGTCCAATTCGCCGCCCCGTGAGCAATCGCATCCTGTGGGCTTGCAGGGAATGGCAATGCCCCGTTCAGCGGTGTGGTAGGCGCGCCCGAGGTCCCCGAAGCTGCGTGCGACGCACGCCAGATGGGGGAATAGCCATAGGTCTCGAAAGCGGCCGGCTGTTCAGACTCTGGAATCGAGGGAACGGGGAACGCTGGCGGGTTCGTCTGCGCTGGCAGGCTCGCCGGGTCGAATGTCACGCGGTGTGCTAGCTCTTCTAGCGCGTTCGCAAGCCAGGCTAGTGGTCCCTTCAGCAGCATCCGGTATGTTATGTGCGCATCATAAACAGCAAATGGAGAGCCGGGCTGCACCCAAGTGTTCAGTCCGAGCTTCTGAAGAACATTCAGGAACTCAGGCGAGGCAGGCGGCCCTCCTTGACGTTCCGTGCTCCTTGTGGGGACCTGTTCGAAGTTCCGGCGCTCACGTTCAAGAGAGTGTATGTACTCCTCAATATTCAGCTCGCGCTGCAGCAACGCATATATAATGCCCCCGTCCCTCTGGAGAGACTTCACGGGCATAGCCAGGACATGTGCCACCAGTGTAAACATATTCGCCTCGATAAGATGCGTACTGGGGTCTCTCCCCGAGTATAGAGGCAGTAAATTGAAAGACTCCAGGGAGTCTATGCATGCCATAAAGTCATTGAACTGCACTTGGGGGATCCCAATCTGCACTGATCTGCGAGGAGGCAGTGGCGAGTCTCGGCTTTGTACCGTGGACCTGTCTCGATGCACAAATGCCTTGATCCTTCCAAGAAGTGTTGAAAGCGCAGAAGGGTGCTGGGAAGAATGAGTGGTAGGGGGATAGGCATGAGTGCCAACACCAGGTTGACCGATCCTCGGATGCGCTTGTACATCCGTCCCAGGTTCGTCGCGCAGATTTGTATGGCCCGGGATGACAGGCTGAACGCAGACTGCCATAGTCTTTCGCAACCTAGTCAGGGCCACGATCACATCCAAGCACTGCATCTCGTCGTAATCGTTCGCCGCCGATATCAATTCACGTAGCCTTTGCATCGCAAAGGGTACCGAGATGTACCAGCTGGCCGTTCTCCACCTCTCCTGGCCGTCTGCATCGTCGGCTTCGATGCAAAAAGACGAAAGACGCAGAACGCCTAGGACATCCGAGAGACACATGGTCCCAAATGATTGAACATTGTAACGCAGGGCTCGATCCACGAACCCGCTCTTCATGAGACGATGAGCGAACACTTTGTTTCGGGGATCGGCAATCACCGCGACGTAGTTGGACAAAGACCCGAAGCCTTCTCGAGTAAGCAAGTATGCGCTCGCGCGTGCCCAGACAAACGACATGCGGGTCGCAGTAAGAAAAGTCCCTCTCTCCTTCTTGTTTTCCTTAGCTGGTATCTCACGCTTGGACGTTGTCCACTGGGGAAGCACAAGATGACGCGTGGCCTTGCTTCTGCCAAACAGAGACAGGAACCAGGAAAGCGTCGACAGCGTGTCTGTGAGCGGGGTGCGGTATGGGCAGCTTTTGTCGAAGAATGGAACAAGGCTGGGGGCGACGTAAATCCCCATGCCAGTGCATGTGATCGCTACGACGAAACTCGCTAGGATGGTGTTGATGGGGAATAGAAAGATGACAAGCCCGATGAGGAAGAGCGCGACAGCGAGATGGACGAGCACAACGGCGACGGACGCAGCGTAGTCCAACTTGTAACGGTCTATGCCCATGCGAATGTAGATATGATTGAACGCGACTTCCTTGACAGTCTGATTAAGCGACCGGCGCTTGACGTCCCGCAAATAGCTTCGAGACCATTCCTGGATCAAGGTGGAAAGTAGAGCACAACCAAGGGAGATGATGAGACTGATGAACCAAAGCACGTTCACGACAATGGCCGTTCTTGGCACCTGGAAAGGGCCTGCATTGATGTCTGATAGGGGGATTGACGTAGAGGTGTCATTGGAGTTGACGAGTTGGTAAAGGAGTGCGACAGTCTGCGTGCCAGTATCTGGCGTTAAGGCCTGGTAGCTCTCGATCACAAACGTCGCGACCGTCGCAGCGAACAGACCGGTCTACGAGAGTGTTAGCGCAACATGCCATGCGGCTATTGTCGGACGTACAAAGGTCAGGATGCCGGTGGTCGACCCGTTCCAGCTCTCAACGTCCGCTAGATCCTCGGCCTCCACTGTAGTCAGGTAATGCTGCCACAAACCATCGCCCGGCTTATCGAGCGGTTCAGACTCTGCGAACGGCCTACTGGATGCCATCTCTGCCAAGGGCCTACTGGATGCCATGCAAAGAGGACTAGTGTCAGTAGAGGTGTGGGGGGAGTGAAGTTTACCAGATCGAAAAACATTATATCCAGCCTGAACACGCCTTTACCGCACGGAAAACTGGCCGTTACTTCTGCTTGACGCACCCCGAAGCATCACTACGCAAAGATGACCAGACAAGGCTTCTAAAACCCCACATTCGGAAGTGATATGTAGGGGCGAGACGGTGAGAGGCGAAGATCCGTAGAAAGCATGTATGAACGTGTGTACCGGAAGGCTTCCTCAGGGTGAGGTGCTTCCAATCCTACAAACGATTATAACGACCATTGGACCAGGACCTATGCCTTAATGTATAGCAAGCCCTACGTCGTATCGCCTGTCGAGTCTGAGAGTCATGGAGATGCATGCTTTGTGCTGGGAGTTTCTTTGAGTAAGCAGGGTTAACGTGCCTATTCCCTGAGGAGACACCCGCACTCAGCGCTCAGGTCTTCAGACTGGTCCGCGCGACTGAGTGCTCGATTGGAAGGCAACGTGTACCTTACATTTGCCGCTATCCTTGCGCCTTGTACTTATTCAGCTTCCTCAAGATCATCGGTGCCTAGTCAACTGTATATGCCGCCCTGCGTACCTTGCGCCGCTATGTTCGCCATTCCTCCGTCGGTATCCTACACGACCACCCCTGGCGGTGACCACGCAGCACGTATACGTGCCCTTGCACCGCATCTGAATGCACATTCCATGCATTCCAAAGACGGACGGTGCCCTGGCGTCGACAGGGCAGTTGATGCGGGGAAGAGTGGCCAGCGTGTGTGCGCAGGTGCGCCCAGGGAACTCAAACGGGTTTGAAGCTCGGCTTGAACAGCTCAACAGCGTTGATTGTGCGAGTAAGATGCATCAGCTTCTCACTCGGAAGTCAATGTACTACCTCGAGTAGCTTTAATGACAGCCTGCAAGAGATGCTCCAAAGTGCGATGACCTGGCGATGGCGGTTGCTTGCTGAGCGCAGGCTAATGCAATGCGGGCGACGACGCCGGTGATCCGACGTGATCAGCTTGGGTGCCACACGCTCGCCCGCACATTCGCAGGCTACCGCCATGCCGACTCGAGTGGGAGTACGATGAGGGCGCAAGTGGGAAGTTCGCGTTGGAAACAGGTTGGAAAGCGCGTAGAGATGACCCGCCGTCACCACTGCGCGCCACAAATATCGTTTCTCGAATACTTGCATCTGCTTCCAAGACAGCGGAGGCATCTCCTCTATCGATGGAATTAATCATGGGGCGCGTCGGCTACGCGCTCCCATCGCTATGCGCGACGATCACATTGCACCGGCGCATTCGCCTGTTGCACAGGGCTCGCACGGCGCATCACGGCGCTGGGACGACTCCAGCACTGCGGGTCGGGGTGCGTTGGAAAAGGTGGGAGCGTAGCTGACTCGGACACTTCTCAACCGTTTCCTTGGAGTATAGGAGTTTCTACGCGAGTACAACAGATGGACTACTATAAGCCCCGTTTAGCAATCATACAGTTACCAAGGGCAATCGTTGTCAAAGTGGAAGCGCTACCGATGGCAGCAGACGTCTTCATTTCTTCTTGTACTTGCGCGACACTGCGTAGATCGATAAGGAGGTCACTGCTGGGATACGGGCAGAAAGGCAAAGTCGCGCAGTGAGCCGATGCGCAGGACGCAGCTCGGGCGAACGTGACGGCGGAACGCAAAATGAAAGCAGGGCAGATACGTGGACTCCGGAGCACTTCCGGAGGCTCATGACGGAGCCAATAGTGATGATTGTGGTCGGTACCTAACAACGGCGTTAGGGGCTGTTCGCATTCCCTGCGGCGGTCGTTATGCTCAAGAGTGGTATAAATCGATCCCGCAAGAGAATAGCAGAGCGCGTAACGCCCACCCCGCCACCGACACGCTATCGACGATGGAGAACCTGCCGTCCTTCGTCGACCTCATGAACAGCCTCGGGCTCGAGGACAAGGTCGCGCCTCTTCCCTCCTCCCGCCCGCGCCCGCGGCCAAATGGCTCTGGCCACCGCCGCGCATACTCAGACACTTCTTCGAGCACGCTCGACAACGATCTCGAGCTCCTCAAACGCCGCCGCTCGCCCGCGCTCCGCGCATACTCGCCCAACCACCTCTTTGTTCCGCCTGGAGACCAGGATATCCGCCTTTCACGGCAC
Organism: Peniophora sp. CONT; assembly: GCA_001632445.1. Taxonomy (NCBI): domain Eukaryota; kingdom Fungi; phylum Basidiomycota; class Agaricomycetes; order Russulales; family Peniophoraceae; genus Peniophora; species Peniophora sp. CONT. Next base: position 78,235 of record KV424545.1, read on the forward strand.
GTTAAGGAACGCTATTCGCCCTACGGCACCGTACGTGCTTCTTAATTAAGGCTCCATTCCGCCGATCGTAACGATGCGCCTGACAGGTCTCGTTACGAAACCGAGTAAGCATGCCGTCGCTGAACGAGCACGAAGCCAGCCCTCCGAATCGGGTACGTATCTACCCCCAATTGTGTCGCGGGATACGACGCCCTCGCAACAGCTCAAGCTAACTTTGGATCATCAGGCTACTTCTACGTCCCCGCTCCACACCATCGGTTGTGCAGGACCTATTCGCGCAAGCTCTCGCACGTCACGCTCGCGCTCGGGTAGCCAGAGCAGCTGGACTAGCGAGACGTTGCAACCGATATCCGCATATGCGCGTCGTAAGGGACCTCGCAGCCCGAGCGCCTCGCCAACCGTGGCGACCTTCCCGACTGCGATCCGCGAACCGTACGCGCCTGTCGCGCTCCCAGCGCTTCTCCCTCCTATCCTTTTCCAGCCGCACAGTACACCGGACGTGCTCTCTCTGCCCACTTTGTCCCCCTGCAGTAGCCGCTCGAGCCTTTCTGAGCGAGATGAACTCGAGCCTATGGAGGATGACGAAAAGCCAACCAGTTTTGCAATCCCCCGGCTGCTCATCGTGGAGTAGAATCGACATCTCACCGCCCTCTGCCCGCAATTTTCATCTGTACAATCGCCTTCATCATCGTGTTATCCTTGCATCTGCCCCTTGCGACCCTTTCTATGCACTCCTCACCCACTTGGCACATATCATTATACATTGCCTTATCCATTGCTTCGCCTCGTCTTCCCATCATTGCAATCGTCGACTCTCCTTCAGATTCATAGCATCGCTGCCTCGTCGCGCCATTACCCTCTCTTGCCTCTCCCCAGATTGCGCTTCTCACCCACTCGGACATGGACTACAGCCCAGGCTCCAACTTGCAACAGATGTTGATACGTTCACTCTCCCTCCCGTCTGCGCCGTACCCTTCCATTGTCCCAGCACCACTTGCTGCTCACGTCTTCTTGTACCTGTACCGCTAGCGGACACTGTACAATACATTTCATCGGCCTCCCGCAGCCACGATAGCCCCCAAACATCTTGCCCGCCCACACGCCGCGGCACCCGATATCCTGGAACTCCTTCCCCCTTCCTTCCACCCCGTACCTACATGCGCTCAATTGTGCGCAATACCGTTGAATGCAAACTGTCGCTTTTGCATCCGTGCATAATCATCTTCCTGCTGCGCGCCCTGGGCCTGAGCTTTTGTTTTGCGGTGCGAACGCGGAGGTAACGCGCCCGCAGTGCCGCACAGAGGCTACGTGACGTCGGTCAAGTGCACAGCGTGCGCTATACTCGACAAAAGAGTGTCCGTTCATTGTCTTCAACCGTTCTGCCTGCGGAACTGTTCTCCTGCGCGACCGCCACTACCCTGAACTTGAGAAGGCACTCGCGGGTGTAGCAGAGTTACCTCCGGTCGCCTGGTGACTCTCAATTCTGGCGCTCTGAGCGCACATGGAGACGAGCGCAGAGGGCAGTGCACGGTGCTTGTTGTTGTTAACCGCAGGTTCTTGCAAGAGAAGCCAGGCCGGTTACCTGAATGCACGAAGGACAACGACGGCAACACGTTCCTACCTCAATCGGACGCCTGGACGTGCCAACGATCAATATACAGACGCGGACATCATGGAGATGAGAAGGGCCTTGTATAGACTCGCATGAGGCCGAAGGAGGAATAGATCCCACTTGTCCAGAAGGAGCAACCGTTGCGGTGAGTAAAAGATGAATGGACCGAGGAGACATCTCGGACGTGGCAACGGCCACCAGAACACGTACGATCCCATTAATAGTAAAGGTCATACGGCTTGACATACTAGCCCAAAACAATGACGCGAAGCTAGTTAGTAGTGTGGCCATGATAGAAGCATACAGAAAGCTGAAGGAAAGGATTTGCTACCGCCGCCTTATAATCCACTCATCTCAGTCTGGACGCACTCTGGGCAGGAGATAGATCTTCTCAGTCCAACGTTGAGCACGCGGTGGTAGACTGTAAACCCTCTAGTCTCCAGGCTGCAAAGAAATATCAAGTCGCTGTATCCAACAAAGTAACAGCAGGTGATCTCGATACTATGCCGTCTTGCCCGTTCCCGCCGATTGGATGGTTAAATCGAGCGCGCGCCAAATGTAGACTATGATTGGACAGGAGCCTGGTGAGCGAGCCGCAACGTCTTCAAGCATTGCTCGTTGAAGATCGCATGATATAGATACTGGATTAAGGCTCAGTGTTTGTAGGCTATATCACAAGTTGATAATAGCACTGCGATCGTCGTCGCCGTGATCGTCCGAAGGAAACACGGAGGTGAGTGGCCGTCTAGGCGTGAGACAGGCCACGCGACGAGCAAAAAAACGATCTCGTCAGCAACTGTCAGCTTCGTTGACCCCCATCGGCTTTCACGCAAGCACTCTGAGTCTCCCGAGGCATAACGAGAACAAGACGACGCAATGGCAGAAGGCTCTACCCGCCGTGCATCCGCAACCAAAGATCGGTCAGTGACCGAAGACCCTGAGGTACGTCTCAGCGCTTGACATCGTTCGAGCTGTGTCGTCGAGCTCATTGCTCGTGGCTGTAGGATGACTCCGACATTGGCTCTGGCGATGAGGCCCCGAGCGGCAAGCCTGGCAGGAAGAAAAACCCCAAGTACGCCTATGCGCTCTCGTACCGGACATGCATTGACTGGTGCTGTATCCGAGTAGCAGCGCCTCGCAGGCTGCCCGGCGCGACCAGAACAGGATTGCCCAGCGCGAGTTTCGTCTTCGCAAGCAGCAGCGCGTGCGCACGTTCTCTGCCCGCGCCTATTCTGACAGCTTATTGGTGTGTCGTATAGATTCGTGACCTTGAGGCTCGTGTAGAACTTCTGTCCGCCGGAGAGGACCAAGCTTTGGGCGAGATGCGCAATATTTTGAAGGGTGAGCTACGTATTGACCCCTATTCACAGCTACCGTTAAACCCATCATGGCAGACCTTATGGCCGAGAACCATGTCTTGCGCGGGTTGATTCGTAGCCTCAGCGGCTTCATTGGCGACGGTGCAGGCGGCCTGCTGCCCAAGCTGGGCTGGACGATGCGCGACTTCGAGGCGTACGTGAACAGGTCGGAAACGGACACAGCCTACGAGTCGTTCCAGCGCCGCAAGAACGAAACCGGCAACTCGCGCAAGCGCTCAGCCGATGACGGTGGCTCTGCCGACGGCGCCAACAAGCGCTCACGGAACTCTGACCGCCAGGCGGATGGGTTCCCTGCCCTTATGCCCGTGAACCCGATGGGACCGGGCGGGATGTTCCCGCCGCCGCCCCCAAGCAGTAATGGGCGCAGCCCGGCAGCGAGTGGCAGTGGTGGGCCCGCCACGCTGTTCTCGGACCTCATGCGCTCCGCTGCGGGTGGCTCGTCGCCAATGTTCTCCATGGCCGGTGCCACACCGCCGAGCGGCGCGAGTCCGTTCGGTTCAGGGCCCAGCCCGACGTCGTATGACACAAGTTACATGGGCAATATGTCTATGGGAGGAGATGGCTCTCTGTCGTCAATGTCGTTTGGTCAGGGATCCGCAGCGCCTGCGCAGCCCGTTGAAGAAGAGGAAGAGCGCCAGGACCCTAAGAACGAGGAGGCACAGAAGCTCATCTCATATCACCTCGATAACTATAAGCGCAATAGTCAGTACTGCTTGCCTGCGTCGCTCCGGCCCACGCTTGTTCAGCGGACGGTTCCTCACGGTCAGTTTTGATGGCTGCTGTTCGCCAAAAACGGTATATTAATGACCATATGCGTTTATACAGAGAGCGTCATTGACCGCATCCCGCATCCCGAGCTACGTGATCGCTTGATCCTTCTCCGCGGCCGGTTCAGCCTCGTCGACTGCCTTCATGACTATACGATGGCCGTCACGATTCATGGCGACGATGTTCTGGCACACGCTAACTGGGAGATCAATGAGTCGTGGCTCCGGAAGTACGGGTACGTGCATCAATTCTCGCGCCTTGCATGCCCAGTTTATTCACTGCACTGTCTTTCGTTGCAGGTTCCTCGTCGATCAGAACACCCTCAATGTGACGAACAAGTGGCGCAGGGAGCGCGGCGCGATCGAGCTTCAACTGCGTGACATTGTTCCGCCCGAGTCGCAGAATGGCTCTTCCGCAACGTGATGCGCGTTGATGAACTGGATTCGCAGTTTTTGTGAGGGCTCAGTTTGTTGGACCGCAGGAAGTCATACGTCGTCGACCATCTACATAACATGTATTAAGATATCAGATTTGTTTGCGGCTCGTATCTATGTATCTGTTCGTTTCCGACACCTTCAGCGCTTGCATCTGTACCAGACGGTGTGATCCCTCTCTACATGCAAGTAAAAGTATCGTGTTATAAATTGAAGAGGGGAACATCGTTACGGTTCACAGCAGGTTGCAAAAAGATAGAGAGGTCGGCACCAAAAGATGCCTTCGAAAGTTGTTTACCTGTGGGGCTGATCTGGCCAATCACGGACGGCCGCTCGTCGGTCCGGGGCGCGTGGCGAGTGCGCCGTTGCTCTCCTCGTCACCCATCTACCCTCCCTCGCACCTCTGACGCTCCGGAAAAAGCGCGCGCTGGGCTGCAGTGCGACATTTCAGTGCATCCCGTGCGCTCCGGAGAGCGTTGGACACGAGATTGAGGAGGGAGGCGAGGAGTTGCGAACCTCTCACGCGGTTCCGCGGCTCCACAAGTAAACAACTTTTGAACGCGACTTTTGGCGCGAACCTCTCTATCGTTTTGCAATCTGCTGCAACATAAATGTTGTTATTTCGATTGTTCACGAAAGAAGGTCGTGGCGCCTACGCGAGATCGGACGCGCGATACCACTTGCCCCAAACCATCATGTCCGCGATAACGGATAAGACTTTCGCTACGCCAAACGAGTCCTTGTGCGTTTTCTGACCGTTATGAAGATACTTCTCTCACATAGGATATATGCAATAGCAACGACTGGCTTGCAGCTGGCTCGCTGCAACTCTCTCAGCTTGTCGCATCCCACGGCGCCTCAACCTGGCACCGCGACGCTCTGACTGACGCTCTCCTCGATCGCGTCACATCTCTGCGCACGCTGGTAGCATATCATCTAGTCGAACTCAACCTGAATCGCGTCCCGCTTTGGGGTCTTCCTCGTGAATTGATCAACGAGATCCTCTCATTCGCCGCCGCCGACCGACCCGTACAACAATGGATGAAAGTTGGACACGTGTGCTCTCCACTGAGAGCCATTTTACTCGAATGCCACGATCTGTGGGGCGAAGCTGTCTGTTCGTGGCCAAAGCATCGTGACGAGCTGTTCAACCGCTCAGGCTTGTCCGCTCCTCTTTCACTGCGTGTATCCGACGCGGACGGGGCAGAGTTCGCCAAGAAACAACTACACCGAGCGCGGACGCTTTGGTCTAACTACGACCCCTTCGTAAAGGACTTCGCGCGCCTCACCGAACCGCGTATTCTCCCATTTCTTGAGGATATTGAGCTCTGTTCCCGATTCAAAGTGGTCGCACACGATCAGCGTATACCTACGATATCTACGCCACTACTCAAACGTCTCGTGCTTCAAAACGTGCATTGGTTCTCTCCCTCATCAATGTTGACCGAACTGCGCTTCCAAATCTTTAGTGGCTATACGGGGCCTAGATACTCGCCGTCTCAATTCACTAGCAGCCTCCGTCAATGTAGGCAGTTGCGGGTTTTGGAGTTGCATCGATGCATACCCGACTCGTCAAAAGACCTGTCTCACGATGAGATGGTCGATCTACCATGTGTATCCCGATTGGAAATAACCGACGTGCGGGAATATGTTCTACACTTGTGGACTACGCTCATCGTACCCCACGATGCTCATGTGATATTGTGTCTCGTATGCGAAGGGCCACCGTACGATGATGGTGAATTACCGCATTTCTTCGACGATGCAGCCCTTTTAAGGCGCCATCTACGAAGCCCGCAGGCGACGCGTTTAATTGTAGACAACTGGCACCGTCACCAGGGTCTCCGCATACGCGTTACCTCCATCCCGACGTCGGACACAAAGCCTGATATGATCGCTTCCAAAACCCACCTGCCCGAACTCTTGACGGTCGAGTATCAGCGATGTTTCCAGCATTTTCGCAGACCAGATATTGTCGCTGCACACACGGACGCGGTGCACCGCTTGTGCGACGGGCTTGATCTTCACCTTACGCATCTTGTTTGGGGTGAATTTGACATCTCTGGACGTGCCGACGAAGACTACTGGATAAATGTGTTGCGCAGATTTCCCACCGTGGAGTCACTCGAAGTTGGTTACATTTCGCGGCCGTCATGCTGCTCCGCTCTTGGTGCTTCGTTTCCGGAGGGAGGTCTGGGCTCGATCTCTGAATCTGTACTGCTACCACAGCTGCGGGAACTCACGTTCGCTCACGCGGACCTACGTCAAGGAGGCATGTACCAGGAGAGTGAATGGAAGGAAACCGACCTCGTGGCTTCGCTGGAGGCTCGTGCCGTTCACGGCTATCCTTTACGAGTATTGAGGTTGCTTTTCACGCGGGGCAACTCTCGGTCTCTTCGCAAGCTACTTCAGGACAGTTTCCCTAACACTCGCATAGTGGTCTCGTGACGAGCACAATCCAAATAAGACAGTATCTCATTGTAGATTCCGCCACGATCGAGTAGCTCTGCATGTCAGATTCGCGTTTGTAATATCAGTAATCAGTTTGAATTCAGTGACATTGCATAGCAATACGGAAGAGCACAAGACAGAGAAAAGGTCGTAAGTAGTCATACAAGATAAGTATTCGTGTCACAAGCAAGCAGCAGTCGAGGCAGGCGCCCGCCGACCAGCGACGAGCGATTTGGTAGGTCATCATATACTACAGCGGCAATGTCATGAGGATACCCTGAGTGGATGGAGAGAGACAGAAGACGAGGGAGAGTATGAGGAGAACGGGCGAGCGAGGTCATGATGGGAGCAGGTGCGCGTAAATGGAGGTAATACAGTGGTATCTCGGGTCTGATTGAGCTCATACATAGAACCTATCAAAGTACCGTCAGGACTTGAATACAAAACTGGCAGCGGAGGGGCTTACTTCTTGTTGATCTGGTACAGCAACAAATCAAGGTTAAACTTGGCCGCGCCGTCATACAACGCAAGCGACGCCTTCTCCTCGAACCTCATCTGCAACAAGTCCTGCATCTTGATATCCTCCGCGCCGACAAGACTGACCATTCCCCCACCATGGCTCGCGTTCAAAACCTCGACCTTGAACACGCCGAGCTTATCAGAGCTCAGGATCACGTCCAGCTTGCCGAACTGTAGAGGTGAGAAGTTGTCGACGGAAAGAAGAACGCCGCGTTCGTAGAGGTCCGAGGCGCTGTATTTGAACGATCCGAATTGGGGTGTGCGGCCAGCTTTAGCGAGGTCTCGCTGATGGAAGAACTGCTTGGTGAACGGTAGCGCGATACGCTTCTTCCTGTTATCCCTTTGAGTACCCCCTTGAAAACGACAAACACAAAGAAAAACACGTACGACTTCCCGCGCTGCATAGTCGCCATCGACTGCTCTACATATTCGCTATAGCTCTCAAGCTGCGACAGATAATGTTTCTTCCTCTCATTGAGCGCAGCCAGCGCCTCCGTCATCCCATCGATCTCCTGTTGCCTCTGCAGCCTCATCCGATGCTTAGACCGCACATCGTTCGCAATAGCATTCAACACGCCCTGATACCCGTCCGAACGCGTGATCTTCCCTTGCTTCTCGAGCTCCAGCAAGAAATAGATTGCATGTGCTTTGACCTCTCGGAAGGAGAGCTGGCGGATATCTTCGAGCCTGTACGCGCTCTCTTGCGCTACGGCACTCGGTAGACGACCATGTCCAGCGCGCATAGGCTCAGCCTCCATCTCGCTCTCGATGACCTCCTCCCAAAGCGCCTCGTGCTCATCCGTGACAGGCTGCATGAGTGCCTCGACGAGATCTTTACCAGGCTGCACCCTCAAGATGGCGAGTACAGCACGCTTCGCCTGCAACCACAACGCCTTCTCGTCCGCGCGAGGATCCCGAATATGCGCGAAACGGTTCGTAAGCTCGAGCGTGATGGGCCGTTCACGCGCGTCCTTGAGCTGCTCGTCCGCGCCTAAATGCGGTACACCGTTCAACTCTGCAAGGATCACGCGCAACGGGTCGTCCCTCGCAGGCGCGAGCGCATCCAGATGCGCACTCAGCAGTCCATGCATAGCGTACACCTCGTTCGGCGTGATGTATATCGGTCTAGGCTGCACCGTCGCATCCAGGAAATCGTGCGCGTGGTAATGCTCTTCGGCGTCGGGAACGGAGGCGACTTCGGTGAGCCAGGCGCCCATGCGGGTTATGGCCTTTGTCACGAAATCGTTCATGGGGATGTAAGCCGGGCTTTGCTCGTCGAAGGGTAAGCCGGAGGAGATCTGGGTCATGACGCGCGAGATTTGGGCTAGGTTCTTGCGCGTGCCGATGTCGAGCGTTTGTGTCACGATGTTGTACGTCTCGGGCGTGCTGCAAAGCATGAGTATCTTTGTTGATAGTGTCGCTGATGGAGAAACTTACATGACAGCGGGGTTGATGTACCGATAGAATACGAGCCGGCCAACTGCAGCAGGATGCGCACCCACAGCCTCGGGAAACTTGGCCTGTGTCGCAGCGAGCAGCTCGCGCGCAAGGAATCGTACCGCGAACGGCATCCGCTTCGTGCTCTGCGTGATCGTATCCACGAACGCCTCGGTCCACCACGTGAGAGCCTGGAGATCTACGCGTAAAATCAGTATACAATGCCATAGACACAGAGCTGAAGATGCACGTACGTCGGATATACTCCCCTCGATTGGCCAGATCCGCAATAGCCTGCGTAAAAGCAACGTTCTTCAACGCAGGATCCATAGCCACTCCCGTCCTCATCTCCTGTCTCTCCGCCCGTGCCCTAAACACCACCACCGGATCCGCCTCGAGATCCAACTCCGGTTTCGCCAACATATCCGCCAACAAAGGCGCGAGCGTCTCTCGCAGATGTGCCGCCTGTTTATGCCGAAGGTAACCCAGAACGACATTGATCCACACGCGCTGTCCTCTCCCAACAACATCCGCGAGCGTAGACGAATGATTGACCTCTTCGATCACGGCATACTGCAGCACCTTGAGCAACAAAAAGTCTTCCCTCCTATCGCTCCCGTACCCAAACAACATCAACACGACCCTCTCCAACATCCTCCTCTCCTTCTCCCCTGTGCCCTCCTCCCCACAAACCCTGAACAACCTCCCGAGATACTCCCCCCGACTCTGCAGGATATAAAACAATTGCTGATACAGCTCCAGCTTCCTCCTCGCTTGCTGATCCAACGTACTGGGCCCAGCAAACGGATCGCCATGCGCAGCCAGAACCGAAGCGCGCGCGGCGTGTAAAGCCGCAGAGTCCGTACCGTACCGACGTTTGGCGTCCTTGAGCTCTTCGAACGTCTTCGCGTTGTTAACCACCAACGCGATCTTAACGTCCATAGCCGCAACATCCGACTCCAAACCCTGACACTCCCTTATCCTCTCCACGACCGCCTTCCTCGCCCTCTCCAACGCAAGCTCCTCCGCGAAATCCGCCTCGCTATCGTCCAAAAGATGCACGAACGATTTCAGAGCGCCGACGGAGACGTTCGTTCCGAGCGTCAGTTGGCGGTACTGTTCCCTCGTCTCCTTCGCGCGGAACAGAGCTTGGATCTTGACGACTTTACCCATGTTCGCACGGTAATGCTCCATCTTCTCCCTGAACGCTTTACGCTGCATCAGACCCCTGAACAGAGCCTGCAAAGCCGTAGCAGCGGGCTCGCTCGACCGGATGTAATCTCTCCACGCGTGCCATTCCCTTCGTAAGAGCGCACCGCGAGCAGCAGCTTGCAACCCTCTAACGTCCGGCGCAGCGAAAGAAAGCGCCTTGGTAGTCTCTGCGTGTCTCGTCCTGGCAATCGCCGCTCTAGCCCTCGCTTGGAACGAGCCTACGGCTTTGGCAACAGTAGCAACTCCAAGAGCTTTCCTCATCTCCTCCCTCTTCCTCGTCTCGATCTTAGCCCTCGCGCGCGCCTGTACGCCCACGATCACGGGAGTCGCGGCTCTCAAAGCCCTAATAAGCTTCAACAACCTCTTGCGCGCCAGATAACTCCTCAAGAACGCTTGAATCCTCACAATGACATCCGTCACGTCGTCCAATCTAGCCAATTGCCTTCCTATCCTTCTCCGCACAAGCATCCCTCGTAACTGGGCTTGTAATGAGATCCAAACGTCCTCGTGCTGGTCGATGGCGGATAACCGGACGGCAACGGCTCGTCGCATGAGCATCCCTCGCGCCGAAGCTTGAATGCCTACTATAGCGCGCGTCTGCGTAGGAGCCGTGTACACTTTCATCTGCGCGGCCTGAGCGCGTTTGACGAGTCGCGCGCGGGCCATGGCTTGGAGCTTGGGTACGGCGCGAGAGGCATGGGCCAGTGCGCCTTTGAGTTTGGCGTATCGTGCACGGGCGAGGTATCCGCGTGCTTGAGCTTGGAAATGGACGAATGAACGGGCGTGTGCGTGGATCCTGTCGAGCTGTACGTCGACTTTGCGCCGAACGAGCGCTCCTCGAGCAGATGCTTGTAAAGCCCTAACGAACGGCGTCGAAACCTTATGATCCTTCCTCGCCTCACGCACATCTCTCCTAGCCAAAGCCCCTCGTGCGGCAGCTTGAAGACGCTTGATATACTTCCCCGCCAACTGAAACTCGGCTGTCTGCGTCGAATGCGTCTTGCGGACCAAAAACCCTCTCAGAGCACTCTGAAGCTCTACGATGCTTCCCTCGCATTCCAAAAGCAATCTATCCCTCCTCTCTTCCTCAGACTCCACCTCTTCCTCTTCTTCCTCCGGCTCGTTCATCTCTCTAGCCAATGACTTGCCCACGGCGCCGAAATTCGGCATGGCGACGCCTGCTGCCGTTAAACCGCGTCGGGTACGTTCAAGCTGGTCGTCGGAGAATTTGAGTTGGCCTAGGAGGTTGCCGATGCGCTCTGCGCGGCCTAGGCGGGCGAGGAGGTGGGAGAGGGCGTGGATGCAGTAGATCACTTTGGGGAGGTTCTTCTTGTTGTAGAGGTCTGTGGTTTCGAATATGAAGCTCTGTTTGATAGACGTCAGTGTGGTTTAAAACAAATTAAGGAAAGAGAAGTCCACCTCTGGTAAGCCGACCGTAGGATCGCGCACAAAGACGAAGAAGGCATTGATGTTATCCGAATGTCTCCAATCCGGATACGGTGTCTACTTCCCATTTAGCCCTTTTTACATCACCCAATCATAAAAAGACCACATACCTCCCAAATCTTCGGTACGCTCCCCTCTCCCAAGAAAACCCTCACAAGTTTAGCCAAAACAGCCCCGTTCCTCAACCCTTCCTCCATCTCCACAACTCCAAACCCCAACTCACGTCCCAAACACCCTTCGATCCACTGTTGCGCTTCACCCACATGACACAGGTACTCGTACGCCTGTAACAAATGCCGTTGCGTATCCGCCCATAATCCCCATCTCAATTTCCCGGAGGGTACGGGTAAGACAGCTGCATCTGCGCGGGATGCACGGCTTAGGCGTAGTCGACCTGAGACGCCTGTTACGGGTGCCGAAGAGGGCGCAACGAGCCCCGCCCGATGTGGCGCCGGCGCACTGGCGAGTTTGCCCTGCAACTTCCTTTCGAGTCTGGATCGTGTAGGCGGTGGAGGCCCGGCATTGTAAGGCTCGGGATCGGGCGCCACCCAGTCGTCGTCTGCGTCGCCGGATGCGATGCGCGGGAGATGTTTGCCGAGTTTACGGCCGGCGGAGAGGTGCTCTGCGTAGGGCTTTCGGGCGCGGGGTGTGGGAGTGTAGGGTGCGGGGGTCATTACCGAGGGTGTGGTGGGCGTGGACGGGGAGGGCGGTTCGTGTACGATAGCTGGCGGTCGATGTAGACGTGCAGAGTAGAATGGCTCGGGATGCATAGCCGAGCTGGATGGTAGACCCGATGTTGAGGGTACATAGGGCACGGGCGGCTTGTCGGGCGAGATGGACCTGTGTCTGGCGATTCGGGGCGGGATGTCCCGTTCAGGCGAGGGCGCGCGCGGAGGAGGTGCGACAGGTTGAGCAAACACATCTGTCGGTTTGGCATATGCGCTGCTGCCGTAGAGCGATATCGGTCGAGCGCGCTTGGGTGTCTCTACGGGCGTCGGAGTCGTGGGCGTGGGCGGTGCGGCGGCTTCGAATTGAGCGCGGATCTCGCTCGGCTGTGGGAATTTGTTGTAGAGCGACGTCGGCCGTTGTCGCGGTGTGCTTGTGCTGGTCGATGTTGATGGAGTGGAGGTAGCGCCAGACTCGAATTTGGAGATTGCGCTCGAGACGGAGCCGTTGCGGGTCAGACTGGTGTTTGAGCGCGCAGAGTCGGTGCGGGTAAGGGTCGAGGATGACGAAGAGGATGAGCCGGTGTGCTGTGAGTATATTGTGTCAAGAGTGTTTGCGCGGTGAGTGCGTGAGGGGATGTGCATGCGATCGCCCGAGACGTCGTCCTGGACGGTGACCCCGGTACTGTTCGGCGACAGCGGACTGGCTACTATCGGTGGCGGAACACTCTGCCGCTTCAGATACGTCGGCGCACGCTCCCCATAGTCCCCCGATCTCCTCCCAATCGACTCCTGCGACGGCGAAGACACCGGCACAGGCGACGACGGCGGCGACGCGCTCTCTCCCTCGCTCGACTTGACTCTCTCATCCCACTTCCCCCGCACCATATCCAGGCTACCGCCCACCCTATGCGCAGGCGCCCATCTCCGAGTAGCCGGACCAGAGCTGGTAGAGCCGATGCTCGCTATCGACCCAGATCGCCCCAGCGTCCCTCCCCGCCCTGACGACGTCCGTTCAAGCAGCCGTTGTTGGTACGCGAAGGAGCCCGTCGGCTTGCTCGACGAAGGCGTCGACGGCTCCATTCGTCCTTTGATAGGTCACGGCCGTCGTGGGCGTAAGAGGCAACAATGTGCAGATCAATAGCCGTGGTCGTAAAGTCAAACCCAACAAGCGCTCGTTTGCTACTGCTCGCGGCAGACGTCATTCCGCTTTGGGATGCCTCTCGACCCCGGCCGACCTCAAATCAATCCTCGTGCTACCGACTTTGTTAAAACAATCTCGGGCACAGTGATTGCAGCTGGTCACCATAATGGTTTATGAGAGGTAGAACTACGACTACAACGGGCGTTTAGCGCGACGCGGATGCGCAGAAGCGCTGTCTTCTCTTGACCATCACCTTTGCTGTCAGCCCGCTCACGACAGTATTCACTCGAGCTCTATAGCGTATATACAGCCGTATCAATGCTCATTCTGCATTGTTACCATCCCCTCGAAGTCCCAAGATACAACCATGCCAAGACGCCGTATGTAACGAGTCAGGACCGTCAACATATATATAAGTACTGAACAGTGGACTCGCACACGATATCGTCCACGATGAAGCCATACATACAAGAAGCGCAAGCACAGTTCATTTCATCAAAGCTCTGACATCTCTTCGTACACAACACGTGGCCTTCGTGAGTCTCAAACAAGACAATCGACGCAGGCGGCAGATCCCTTCCTCGAACTCTGTCTCGCAACTCAGTCCCAACTAGCGTCCGACGCCTTCGTCTGCGCACCCTCCTGCACTCCTTCCCGCTCGCTCCCATGTGTAGCTGCGATCCTACGCGGCTGAGCTGATATCGAAGTGCCACCAGCCGCGGTCATGGCGTTAGACGCGCCATCAGCGTTCACTAGACTGTCTGCCGTTTCTGTGGTTACGTCCGGGAACGGCTGAGTCGAGACAGAAGAGCTGGCCGTAGTGGCCGTAGCATTCGGTGCATCGTGACGGGTAGTGAGCGGGATCGCGTTCGACTCGCTAGAAGTTACTGGACTCGGACGAGTTATCCCTCCTCCTTGTGCTGTCTGCTGCGCTGCTGGGCGTACAGCACCGAAATCGCGGACAATGCGAAAAGACGGCGAAGGCACATCGGTGGCCGCCGTCGGTGGCTGGACATCCGACCCCCCTCTCTCAAGCGGTTGCTCCGAGTCCAGTGGATCGACAACTTGTGCGGATATGCCGGGCTCGGTGTCCGGTGCGAGTGCTTGCTCCCTCGACGAGCTAGATTCGTCCCTATCGCCACTGGTGGGTGGGTTCACTCTCAATTTCCGTACCTCGCTGCCGTACGCGATGCTACCATCCCCCGCACGCCTGATCGTTTCTACGAGTGTCGTATCGCCGTTAAGGCTAGGTGCATTTGACCAAATCGAGGCGACACGAACGCCATCTCGAAGGCCGGATAATGCCTTTTCTACCCGGGGTACCGGGCGGGATCCGAGAGATAGGGTATTCTTGGAGTCCCGCATCCATACAACGCAAGATACCGAGCCGTCTTCAAGTGCCTCCTCCTCGCCGAAAGAGACCGACACTTCATAGCTTTTGAATTCCGCCCACCCCATGCAGGCGTAGTAAACTGCTTGTCGTGGACTGCAGACGGCCGGGCCTGTTTTGGATCCGTAAATGTCCAGGGTGAAGCAGAAACCATCTAGCCAAGCCCGCTTCACTGTCTATAGGTTTCTAAGCTGCTAACTCCCAGAGAATAATGTTAACAAGCGGGGCATACCTCGACGAACAAATTCCAGGCGACTTCCGATCGCATGCCACGCTGGTAAAGTTGAGACGGGATGCCGCGCCCCCAGCTGTCACTAGTATCGTTTAAAAGAATCACTGGGAATGCATCGAAGTGAGTGAACGCCGTTGCTGCTCGTTCAACGCCCGCAATTGCACCATCATAGGATGGCCTGTATATCGGCCCTGGCATCAAAGGTGACGGTGGAGGCAGAGGATGGGACAAACGTCCGGCAGCCTTCTTCAACCACTTCTGGTCCATCTCCGAGCCGTAGTGCCGGAACGCCTCAAGCACTGCCAGGAGGTAGATGCTTCCAAGACCAACTACACACGAGATGGCAATGCGAGTAGCCACTGCCTCCTTGACAGATGTCATGCGAAGCTCTGGGCTGGCAACGGAGTGAGTGCGCCAGACAAAGGACATGATGGCAATCATGAAGGAGATAAGTGACCACATGAGCCAGAATACAGGCATTGCCAACAACACCCAGACGCTCCACACCTTGCTAGTGCTACTCCTGGCTGCCTATATCTTCATCAGCTACTGCATGATAACGTAAACGGAATCGAATACCTCAGCCCATCCGGCGGCTCTGCGCAGTCTGTTCGTCATCTGACTGAAGCGCACAATGTACACAGATGAATACACGATGCTCCAAAGGGCGCAGACCAATGAAATCGTGCCAGCCGTACGAGTGATTGGGTCATCTAAAGCCCCATCCAGGGCGAGCAAAGCGAGGACAGAGCTTGATAAAAATCGTCGGTATGCGTTTTGGTATGCCCACAAAAGGATCGTAGAGACTCACGCAGATAGTAGCGCAGATACAACGTTAAGCACTTTCCATTCCTCTAATAGCGTGCTTATGAACTGCCCCCAGGCATCTCGGAAAGCGACCAAGTCTTTGGACTCCGGGGATATGTTGTTGGAAGTAAATGGTGGTGGTGCCGCTGAGGGGTTTGGCGAGGGGATATAGACTCCTGCACCATATACCACAGTGATAGCCGCATCGTTGGATTGAGCAACCTCCAGAATGCCGTGATTCCGAACGCGTGACTCGTATAAATCAGGGAGACATAACAAGAAAAGCCTGTAGATATCCCATGGGAAGGATTTGATAAACCTTCCTCCCAGAGCCAGTAGTTTACTCCAGAAATTCTGCCGTCCATTGGAACCCCGTATCATGGGTCGCCGGCTTTGATAGCCGGCTTCCAACGTGGTAGTACCATAGGGATCTGAGCTATTGACAGCCAAGGGTAGACCGATTGGCGAGGATGGTATGAATCTGGGAGAAGTTGGAGCGGGCATGTCTGCGTGGTCAGTGGGTTTCAGGGTCGACGTTCTTTTGAATGCAAGACGAGAAAGGTTGTAAGTAACAATCATGCTGACGGAACAAAATAGAACTGCCATGGAAGATGGCGAAGTCTACATTCGCAGCGCTCCGCAGATGTTCCGGGCGCCTCGAATGCAGCCAAGGCGCTTTTGGCCTGCCATTCCAAGGAATACCGCAAGGTGGTCCCGATGTTCGTCCCAAGTACACATTGCACTGCTCATAGTCTGTGCATACCGAGAAGCACGCCCACAAGAAGAGAGCACACATGGCCCAGCTTCCTCCAGTCTCCCGCAACGAGTGAGAGTAAGTAGTTCGCGCGGAAGGCGTAGCAGTGATACGGTTTGCGTGTTCCGTAACCGAAGATAGTTGGAAGATGGTGCGCTGTGAGACTATGCGGAGATATGATGTGATTCTCGATGGGCGGTCCGACGTCCTCGGGTGCTTGTGCCGCGAGCAGTCCCTCGAAATGTGTCTAGTCATTCTTTCCGTCACAGTGAGAAGCTCGTACAATGAGGTGGAACATGAATACTGACAAAGTTTGGCCAGAGCCAGAGTTATCCTTGCTCATATCGGCCAGCGAATACATCGTGGTTCGATTGAAAGCAAGATACTAGGCAGCTACTTGATCTG
Source organism: Peniophora sp. CONT (assembly GCA_001632445.1). NCBI lineage: Eukaryota > Fungi > Basidiomycota > Agaricomycetes > Russulales > Peniophoraceae > Peniophora > Peniophora sp. CONT. Next base: position 94,890 of record KV424545.1, read on the forward strand.
ATTAAGCACTACAGCACCACGCGGCGGAGCTGGCCTTGCGTTTGCCACATTTGCGCCGCCTTCACATGGTCCATCTCTGTATCAGGAACGCGCTCTAGCAGTTTCCATGGTAAGTCAAGTAGAAAGCTCTTCATATATCAAGCGTAGATTAGAGCAGCTCTGCACGCGAACACTAATAAGTGTGACCGAAATCTTCATCGACGCGGCAAGGTCCGCCACTCAACCTGAGCGCAAGTCCATCCTCGGACTAGCCTCGTGTATGATTCAGACATACTCTCAAAATTCATCGTGTGCACATGGTCACCCTGACCAATTATCACCAGCATGTAGTCGACGAGATCACTACCGCACCGAATGCACCCTCGAACCGAGTTTTCCTAGTTTTGACCGGCTTGCTGCAACCTGCGGCACCTGAAACGATGTCCTCCCTCTTTCCAGTCGCTGAGGGTTGCATGTGGTTAGTGCCTGTTAGAGAGAGAGAATCCGGCGCACGAACTTCTTTTGGCAAGGGGAAGAGCAGTAGCGAGCCTCTTTACATCCCTTGCATATGAGCAGCGGTCGGCGAAGGGGTCACGTTGAACTCGCACGCTTCCCAGCTACACATGCGCGTTCGCATCGACTCGAAGCGATCGCGCTCACTCGACTCGACCAGGCCGAAGGCCCTGCCAAATTCCGCCCACGAAGATTCCACGAGGTCGTACAGCGGGTGCGTGCCGCAAACAACCCGTGCGTCGCGAACGCGCCTCAAAATTGGATACCAAGTGTTGCGCGCTGCCGGCTGTAACCCATGAACGAGAGACAGAGGCATGCCACCAAGACCGGCTAGGCAACAACCTACACCTTGCGTCATGGCCCCCATCGTATGCTCAAACTTCGGCTTGAATTCTGCGAAATCTATGCGCGTTGTCAATGACCTGAGCAGTGACAGGGTGAGAGAGCCGTACTGGTGAGCGATCTCTTAGCTGTGTCCGCGAGCATGGCACCCAAAGCCACCCGGACTCCGAGGGTTAGCAGCAACCAGATGTCCGCCGAAGAGACCTTCTCCGCAGGTAGTCCACGCTGGAAGACTCCTTCGATCACGATCCTAAGCTCGGTGAGTATTTATACAAATGTCTTTGACAGTGCACGCAGAGTATACCTCAGATGAGAGCTACCGTGGCTCCAGTTGCTCAGTTCCACCTCCCAATTTTTCACCGGAGCCGCGTAACTCCTGCTCAAAGCTCTCACAGCCGAGGAAAACATTGGGTCCTGACAGTACGCATCCCAGACGGTGGGAGACCGCACAATGATTTGCGAGAAATATAGTATCTCCACCAGCTCGCCTTTCGACGACGGAGTCAGGTCGGAAGGCTCCCATACGCCGAGAACTTCTCGCACGCGTGACAAGATACGCTCAATCCCTAATTGCTGCAGAATATCGGCGACAAAAACAGGGGCATTGGATTGCTTTGTGCTGAATATGAACGAGTAAACTGAGGTGAAGACTCTCAACGCTAAATGCGCGTGGTAAGCCATGTGATTATTGAAGTTTGATGTCGGAGGAAAGCTGATCCACGCATATATCGAAATATGAGCAAGCTTTTTGGGCCGCCATGAGGTCCTTTCTTGAGGAGTTAACCTACGCAGGCAAGGCTAGATCGAGATTGAGATACGTACCCTTTCTCTTTAAGAAGGTGATCTGTGGATACACCCAACAATTGCAGCAGAAGAAGCTCTCCTTCAAGGAGTTCAATGGGGCCAGTCAACATGTGGTTACGAGCATTCCAAAGCGACGAGCAGAGATCCTTCAGGCGCAAAAGCAGCTCATTATAATGCGAGTTCGGAGGGAGCCGATGTGGAGGTTGACCGCCGGTTGACGAGTTTTCCTCCAGCTGGGCAGCCCACACAGCTAAAATGCCAGTTATGCACGCTAGGACGCCCATGAAGAAAGGCTAAGAAAATCGTTATCTTCTATGTTATCTTGGATATAACGTTCACGAACCCTCGATTGTGTTTCCAGACCACCAAACAAGGCCATGTCAGTGAGCAACGAGAGAAGGTTGCATTTGATGCATGCAGCCCAAAGATCTGCACCCAGCTGATCTACATCTCGCACAATCCCGCGCCCTTCCCAGTATTCATGCTCGTCCGGATTGACGAAGCGTTCGCTCAGAACTGTCAGGTCCACAACAAGGTCGCATTCTGGGGACAGCATCCCAGGGGGCCGCTGATTCCATAGCAGACGGAGATGTTCCAAGGCTGACGTTGGCCCATCACGGATCTCCTGGGCATACGCTTCGCGCTGTGAAGCCGAGTTCGCGTGCAAGATGTCTGATTGGGTATCGCCATGTTCGCTCATATCGCCGCTAATAGCTCTACAGGCACCCAGCAGGGTTTGACACGGATAAGGTCGACAATAATTGGTGGTGGTGGTGCAAGGCAACTGACACTTCAACTTGACGACGCGTGCGAGCGCGGTGACCGTCACGGACGCGTCGTCGCGTGTCGCGTCGCGCGTTGAAGCTCTTCGAATTATCTCCCTTCATCTACTGGCTAGCAAACCACCTGGGTCTTCCGGAAGCGCACATGCATTCCCGATAGTCACTCTACGAGCTATCGCTCATCTCAAAACGTTCTCAAGACGCGTTCCTCATCATCAAGTTCCTGTTAGATTGTCTGCAGCCTCCTTAAGACGCGTCCGTTTGACGCACGCAGTCGTGTACTCCTGCAGGCTCTCTGCGATACCCTGGTCCTTGGCTTCTTGAGAGGACATGCACGAAGATAGACAACCCAACGAGGCGCGCCTGAGTCGGAAGGGGAATGCTGTTCCTCCCACCGTCCGCTCCTCAGCACCAGTGACAAATTGTCGCGATGACCGCGGCTTTCGCGGTCATGGATCGTCTGTACAGGTTAGGCGGAGCTGGGATACCTATAGGCCACAGGAAAGAGGAGATTCCTCGTACAGACGAGACGGTCCCACTCCCCATTCGACCCGAGGTCGAGACTATCGTCCTCCGTACCGTGATATGGCCCCGCGCTACTCATCCCATGCGTCATCTTCCATCACCCCTAGGAGAGCTCGATCGCGTTCGCGGTCGCCGTTGGGAATGGAGTCGTCTGGGAGACGTCGGGAAAGGTCACCGATGCACTCAGGCAAACCGACAGGGAATCCCTTCTCATACGGGCCCGCAAAGTTCAACCAGTCGCGTACACCACCAACGGGTCCCCGTCATCCACACGAGATGCCCATCCCCGGTACTGGAGCTCGCCGCTCACCTAGATCATCTCCTGCTCGATCTCCTCGCGCACCATCGAGTTCTCTATGGGCACCGTCCGGCCCTGGTGGCGCCAAACGTCAGCGTCTTGCGCCAAACGAAGAGACGCCTCCACAGCCCCCGAAAGGCACAACCCGTGAAAATCAGGACGTCGCTTCTCGTGCACACTCATCTGCTCTCTATCTCGGGCATTCCCTGCCAGTACCACCTGGGCAGTTCTCAGTGAAGTGTGCGATCCCACCAGAAGCGCTCGGGGCCTCCCAAACCTCCACCGACTACCGCCGAAGCTGGTTTCTCGACAAGCGCAGAGAAATTGAAGATGACGGATCCCGAATCACGACGTGCCGATGGTTCGATGATCATGTTGTAGTCTTTGCCAAGCCTCCAGCATCTCAAATCCGCAATGAGGGACAAGTAGAAACTCCCGTCTCGCGAAATCCATTGGCGGCTCCTCCACAGCGGCCGCATGTCTACACTTTTACGTCTGGTACCATGACGATCACAAAGCCTCCAGTCACTCAACAGCGCATGGATGGGCAAAGTGTACAAATATCAAGTGCACCTACCTCCGCTCGGCAGATTGATCCCCCGGCGCGCAAATTCATTCTGCGCCGTGGAGGCATTCCACCACCCACTGCTCCCACAAACCGCGTCGTCTCTTCTTCCGCGTTACTCATACCACCGGCACCAGCGCCTGCCCCCTTCAGTCGACCATCGTCTTCTACGCCAACGTCTGTGCCTCGTCCCAGTCCGGCTTCACGTCCCAACTCGACGCCACACATTCTTACTACATCGCCTGCTCATCGTAACGTTAATCCTCCTAATTCTGAATCTGCTGCTCGCTCTGCTCTTGCTATACACTCTAAATCTTCTCGGTCTCCTCCTCCAGCAGTCGCCGTTCTCTCATCCCCCGTTGGCGTTCATTCCTCGTCGCCAAGATATTCTCCCCGAAGTGTTGGCTCTCGCTCGTTGTCGCCCTTTGCACAAGCCAGATCAGACTCGCGCCCGCTTGCTACACCTCGGCATGATTCGCATCGGCCTCCCCGCAGAACCATCCACACACCTTCTGCTCCGCTTCAACCACCTCCGGGTGAAGTTATCCTAATATCATCGGATGACGATCGGCGATCATCTTCCTCTTCATCGTCGGATGAGGAAGACGAGCTCGCCTCCCCTCGCAATGCAGCTATCCCAACACGCCGAAACTCCTTTTCTCCTCGTTTCACCCCATCACCCCCTCCTTCTCCCGAGCCAACACTAGACAGTCTTCCCACAGACGAGTTCGAGATGGCTGTGGAAGGCACCGTGTCATTACCAAACGACAATAAGCGCGATAAGCCTCGACGGGTGCTTGTCGATCGACCAAGTGGGAGCGTCTTTACGCTCATGCACCATGGCTTCGTGGATCGATACGGACGGGCTTCGCGGTACGCGCCCTTCTTGAACTCTTCAGGAAATTTGGATACTGATGGTGTCGATAGACGTCGGACAAACGTGTACATACCTCCTGTACCGGCCAAGGAGTATGCCGAGGACGCCTGCTCCATCGACCTCCGCGACGGCTTGCACATGATTGTCGCGCACAGCCACCTATCTGGCGGGAAGGAGCTCACACTCATCTCGCGCTCGGGGAACGTACGTTGTAATTACCGTGTCTTACATCCGGACATGTGATCATAATGCCATTGCAGGTACACCACTTCAAGCGAAGACTCAGACCAGGAGACAAGGCCGGCGCCAGCGCTGTCTGCGCTCTGCCGAACCCTCGACGCTTCGTTGCAGCGGGCTCGGACCATTCCATCTATCAGTGGACCATAACGGCCTCCGCACCGCCCTCCTCGGCACGCCTCGATTCCGACTCGGAAGACGAGTTCAAGGCGGGCTTCAGCGCGCACGAGCGCGTTCTGCCTTACAAGCACACAAGTGCAGTATACGCATTGCTTCCTATAAGCAATACATTACTCGCGTCCGGCGGAGCGGACTGCGCAGTACGCATCTTCGACATGGGCGCGCAAACCTTGGCGCATACTTTGAGCCCGAGTAATGCCGTCTTCAATCTCCATTCACTTGCGACCACGCATCCGCATAGCATATTGCTCGAAGTCTCGCATAAAGAGTTGCAGTTTGAAGTGCGCGATACACGCCTTGAGAAGACATCGCGCGTAACGCGATTTGGGTGGGACGCGGGCAGGACGAGTGGGAAGTATGTTCGTGGCGCGGTGCGTGGTGAGGTGTTCGCGTGTGGGGATCGCGATGGTGTCGTGCGAGTTTGGGATTTGCGCAATACGCGTAGACCAATTGAAACGGTGCGTTGCGTTCATGTGCGGGGTATAAGCATGTTCTAACAATGCTCTCCCTGCTACAGAAGAGCGTGTTTCGAGGCGCCAAGGTCGTGCAGGTCGTCTTCGACGGCGGGAAGATGTACGCTGTGTCTGAGGGGAATGAGCTGGCATTCATCAATACGGTATAGAGCGCACACAGTCTGATACAAAGTGTAGCATAATAGGCATACTACTGTAATCTTTGCTCCTTGTAGGGTCGTGTAGGTCCCAGTGACTGTGGGATAATGACGTCGGGTATCTCCGATCCGCTCGATAACTTGTTACAGACTTTGCACATGCCGATGTCTCTTCCTTGCGGCTTGCCTCACTCCTAACATCTCCCGACCGCGCTTCTTATGTCCGCACTTCCACAAATGTCCGATACAAAGGAGCTTGACGACGACGCCCTTCCTCAACTGAAAGAACTGGTCAACCCTCACTGGACTAATCGTCAACATGCGTTCGCTCGTCAACTTCGCAGCGATCCGACGCCTGCCATGAGAAGTCTCCACCAGTTATGGAAACGCAATAAACTCACTGGGAGCTTCTCTCCGGAATGCGAGCTGGCTCGCCTCTTGTCTGTGCTGGCAGAGGGCTTTGTGGACCCTCAAGGCAAGGGAGCCCGACGAATGATCAGCACCGTTGATTCTCTAGGCAACGAGCTATGGAAGGCGTGCATCCACACGGAGTTCTTGCTTTTGCTCATAGACATCATCGCTCATTGTGAACTGCATACGCAGCCACGCGTGAGTATAACTGTCCAAGATCTATCCGAAACAACCGCTCAACTTTCTTCAGTCGATCTTCCTCACTCTCCTTGAATGCATCAACGGTTTCATGATGATATGGATGATGGCTGCAATCGAGTTACCCGCAGGACTTGATTTCATCGCCCCTGAACTTGCCAAACTCGCTCCCAAGGTGCCCGTCCCCGATGCACAAGGTCAAACGTTTCTTGAGCGCTCGGACGAGGTATGCGACGCTATCTGGAAAGCGCGCGAGTACATCATCTGCGACTCCGACGGCATCGAACCCGATCAGGAGTACGTTCTTTCGCAAATGGACAGATTCGTACTCTCTATGGACGGCCTACCGAAAAAGTAATGGTCGGTTTTAGACACTTATTGGCTTCACGATTGACCTAAGTGCAAAGTAGATCCCACGGTCAGAATGGATGGCGTCATCAAAAGCTCGCATATTTGGCCATGCTCACTTGGACTCTACGCCACCCCACATCTGACTCTCCCAAACCTGGTAGCTTTCAGGATCCGACCCAGGCCGCGATGGTATCCTTCGTTTCCGTGTACGGCTCCGTTGCAAAGCATTTGGCCAATGTGGAGCAAGTTGTTGGTTTCCTCGCCGATATCGTGCTGAAGGTCGGATACGACAAGATCGCTCGGCGAATACGAGAGGCTTTGGATGCTGCTGTTCATACGCTAGATCCCTCAGCTCAAGGCCTTGACAACATACTTATCGTCGCCAGAATCATCACATTTCCCAAAGACGACTATCCCGCAATCTGGAACAGCTACTGCCAGAATCCGCTTCTGAACAATGTGGCACGAGCGCTGAGGGTTGATGCGCAGAGGAGAAGGGCCGAGATTGCCAAGAAACAAAACAGGGATCGTGATCTGAACGACTGGCACATAGCAGCTAGGCAATGGGAGTAAGGACCCTCAGTTACTTCAAGATACCGTGTAACCCTGAATGCAATGCTACAGCCTTGTGTGTGAGGGTCTCCTCTACGGCGAAATAGCGCCTGAGAAAATAGATGCGCGGGACGTCATATTCATGTTCACGCATGGTATCCGTTGCTGTTTCGATAACCTCTCCTCCGCTGCTTCTGAGCCAGGAGGCGAGGAGGACGGTGTACACCATCTCTGTCTCTCTCGCACTGCGCACTGTGCTGATCTCCAGGTAGATTGCAAGGGGTTTGAAGATATGTTCGGACGAGTCTCAGAGGATTTCTGTCAGGGAATACGAAAGTCCTTGTCTGGAGAGGAGAAAGGTAGTCTGCCAGCGATCTTCGTGGATGAGCTGCGAGTTGCAAGCCGAGGCGTCTGGTATCCGACGCTGCGCTATATCCGCGAGTTAAGGCCTCAATTCGGCACGAATGCAACGTACGGCGTCGTTAGCTCGAGATGGTCTCGTTTCGGTGATGTACTCGGCTTGAACGAGGCAGCGGAGCGCGATCGGTATGAGCTGATGCGCACGCGCGTATGCTGGTGGGAGGATTGCACTTTCAACAAGACGCCATCGCCCAAACCCCTTCTGACTTGCAAGGGCTGCAAGGAGGCTCGGTATTGCTCAGCCGCATGCCAGAGAAGGTCAGTTCGCGTCCCTTTCCGCTACTGATATGCATGTTGATCATCCTTGGTACAGCGACTGGAAAGAGGGAGGCCATCGAGTGAGGTGTCGTCGACTTCAGCAAACTTGACAGGATCTATCTCAAAAAAGTCTGGATCACATAATGTATACTCCTCGACGTTCCGTCTGATATAGCATGCATCTGCTCTTGAAGCTTGAGTAATTGCATTAAGTCGTATTTTGATTGAGCGACTCCGCCACTACAACCGCACATACATAATCTCCGTCGTGGCTTACGCTTGCATGCAGTCGCGGAGTCCGTGAGTCACTCATGGGTAGGATATCCAACACTGGCTTGCCCTCGAGTGCGTCCAAGGGTTGATAGACAAGCTCCTTCCATGTCAGTCGCTTTGCTGGATACACGGCCTTGTAGGCCGCTTCTTTGATAGCCCACCTGATAAGTTATATCATCATCAACTCATTGCAAGGCAGCAGACTGTGGGCATACCTAACCGCTAGAAAACGCGTCTGAGCGTCCGACTCCGGCAGTTTAGCAAACAGCCCATGTTCTGGCGGGCTCAAGATGCGCGCAGCGAGACGTGCTGGGCCACGTCTACTTGCGAGAGCTCTTAGACGTGGGACATGTAGAATGTCGATTCCAATGCCAAAGAGTGGGGACATGTGCGCCTTGGCGCGTAGAACCCCAGGTGGTGGTTCGGGACAAGACGAACTTCGCGTCCATAGGCGTAAACAGCGCGTCGGCCGACACGGCATCCGGCCCGATGCCCTCAAATTCAATTGACTCGGACCGCACCAGTCTCTGTCGACCCTTCCTCCCTTGCTTCAAACTTTGAGCAGCGTGTTGCATCTATCTGTCCGAGTCAACACAGGTGCTCGATAGTACCTGACTCTACGTGATTCATCTATCGGTTGTGTATAACTGGAGGCTTGGTATCTTCTGTAAACGGACTTGTGGCACCCTACTCGAACACACTATGCTTCGTTCTACATCGCACTTAGCGCGCCTGCGCACCTCCCGAGTCTCTGCTCAGCGGTGTATCTCACTGAGTGCCTCTGAAATTCAGTCTGAGGTATGGCATGTAACATTTATACATGCCGTGCTCGCTCACAGTTCTGTGCGCAGTCTGCACCAAAATCTGCCTACTCGCTGCCCAAAGCGCCCAGCACTACCTACAAGGCCGCCACCCATCCCATACCGTCTCCGGAACTGAGTGAATCATCAAAAGCCACGATCGAAAAGGCTACGCAATACGTTCTGCCAGTGTACGCGCGCCCTGATGTTGTGCTCGCTCGCGGGCAGGGATGCACCGTGTGGGATGAGGATGGGCGAAAGTTCCTGGATTTCAGTGCGGGTATCGCGGTGAATGCGTTGGGACACTCCGATCCTGGCGTTGCGGATGTATGTTGTCTTCACATGGCCGCGTACAATAAGTTATAGGGCTGAATGATCATCAGGTTCTCTACAAGCAAGCCAATACATTGCTACATACATCAAACGTTTTCTACCACCAGCAAGCGTCTGAGCTTGCGGAGAAGCTTGTAACGCTCACACAGCGGGAGGGCGGCTTGGGCTATCATCCATCTTCGCACCCGACCACTGCACCTGGCGCGAAGGTCTTCTTCGCCAACTCGGGTACCGAAGCTAATGAGGGTGCGCTTAAGGTCGCGCGGATGGCTGGTAAGGTGCGGGGCGGCGAACACAAAATAGAGATCGTGAACTTCGAGGGCAGCTTCCACGGTCGCAGCATGGGCGCATTGAGTGTAACGAGCAACCCGAAGTATCAGGCGCCGTTCGCGCCTCTTGTCCCTGGCGTGCGTACTGGGAAATTGGGACAGCACGAGGGGCTTAAGGACCTCATCAACGACAAGACGTGCGCGGTTATTCTCGAGCCAATCCAAGGAGAAGGCGGTGTGAATGTCGCTGACGTTCACTGGGTGTCTGAGGTCGTGAGGCGCGCGCGGGAGGTGGGCGCTGTTGTCATCTTCGATGAGATCCAGGTGCGTTTTGCTTTCATTCCTGAGGCGATACAAATTAGGATGGTGGGATCTACGTTCTCTTACGGAACAGTTGTCCGAGAATGTAGACAGCGCACGACATCTTTGTTGTTCGCAGCCGGAGATGCTCTCCATGCAAATCATACGTTCTGACCACCGGCTTCCGTATCCTTCATGTGTTGCTGCGACTATGAGCCGAGACTCATCTCGCCTTCGGCGTCCAATTACCTGCGCGTGATATGCTGATGCTTCTCGCAGTGCGGTCTGTACCGAACAGGCACACTATGGGCACACTCGACATACCCACAAGACTGCCAGCCGGATATCGTGACCATGGCCAAGCCTCTCGCAAACGGCTACCCAATTGGCGCGGTGCTCATCCGGGATGAGGTTGCAGAGGTGATGAGTGCAGGTACGTCCACACGTCGGTCTCACTGCTGTGAGAGCAAGGACGCTGACTCGGCACTGCCATGTACAGGTACTCACGGTACGACGTTTGGCGGTTCACCGCTTGCGTGTGCAGTTGGCAGCCACGTACTCTCGCGTTTGAGCGAGCGCGCCTTCCTCGGCCATATGGCGGAGACGTCGGCTTACCTCCTTGCTCGGCTCGAGCATCTGGCGGGGTGGTTCCCCACCCTGGTTGCCCCGAAAGTGCGGGGACGCGGTTTGATCCTGGGCCTTGTCTTCAAGCGCGAGGGTGATCCCGGCAAATTGGTCGAGCTTGCGCGCGAGCGCGGTGTGCTTTTGCTCACGGCTGGCAAGGACGCTGTGCGACTTGTCCCAAGCCTGAATGTCACACATGCGGAAGTAGACAGGGCCGTGGACGTGATTGAGAGCTGCCTGGGTGTTATGTAGCGTTGGGCATAGGATTACGGTTCCTGTCTGTACACGCAGAAAAATATACGAGATTGGAGGTCGCTGATTGGTCGAGCCACCATTAGCCGGCCCTCGGAATCACGATCGGAGAACTGCGGCGTTGGCTTTATATGGCCCGTGAAACCGGTCTCCAGTCTACCTTGCCTCGTCCCCCCACCTTACTACGCTACTAGCCATGGACAAGCTCTCGTCGCTTGCCAGGTTCTCGTCCTCGTGCCCCTTCCTGGGTCGCACCCAGCCATCTTCCCTCCGCTCGCTGTCGACCACCGCCTCGGCGCAGTTTCCCGCACTCACCCGTCTGACCGAGAAGGCGACCGAATGCCCGATCATGGGCCCGGCGCTCACCAAGCGCTCTGGCCAGAAGGTCGCCGGCTACGCCTCTGTTGCCGCCACGTCCGACGTCCAGAAGCTTCACCAGGACAAGGGCATCTCCGTCATCGACGGCGACATTGCGAAGTGCCCGCACGCCGGCAAGGCTCTCGCTGCCGCTCGCATGGCCGACCAGCTTTCTGCTGCTAAGTTGCGCAGCGACGCTCTCAAGAAGGCTCAGGCGCAGGCCGCCGCGGCACCCCAGCAGGCGACCCCGACTGCCGCCGTTGCAGCGGCCGCCGGCTGTCCCTTCGCCGCCAAGGCTGCCAGTGCTTCCGCGCTGCCCGAGGGCCACCCGAAGGTGCCCGGCTTCGACTACGAGAAGTTCTACGCCGCGGAGATCCAGAAGAAGCACGATGACAAGTCGTACCGCTACTTCAACGAGATGAACCGTCTCGCCAAGAAGTTCCCCATCGCCCACACTGCCGACCCGTCTCATGAGGTCGAGGTATGGTGCGCGAACGACTACCTCGGCATGGGCAACAACCCGATTGTGCTCGAGACGATGCAGTACGTCAAGCTTCCATTCATGTTCGCACGTCAGCATGTGAATCTGATTGGCTTTTAGCCGCACACTCGACAAGTATGGTCATGGCGCCGGCGGCACGCGCAACATCGCCGGTAACGCGTCCTGGCATCTCAATCTCGAGAAGGAGATCGCTGGCCTGCACCGCAAGCCAGCTTCGCTCGTCTTCTCGTCCTGCTATGTCGCCAACGACGCTGCGCTCGCAACCCTCGGCTCCAAGCTCCCGAACGCGGTCTACTTCTCGGACTCTATGAATCACGCTTCTATGATTCAGGGCATCCGTCACTCGGGCGCGAAGAAGGTTATTTGGAAGCACAACGACCTTGAGGATCTCGAGAACAAGCTCAAGGAGTGGCCCCTTGAGACGCCCAAGATCATCGCCTTCGAGTCGGTCTACTCGATGTGCGGCTCTGTCGGTCCTATCAAGGAAATATGTGATCTCGCGGACAAGTACGGTGCTATCACTTTCCTCGACGAGGTAAGCTCTACCAGTCTACTGCGCCCTGGGTAACCTTGGTAACACGTCTTTCTCGTTTAGGTTCACGCTGTCGGCCTCTACGGACCCCGCGGTGCGGGTGTCGCCGAGCACCTCGACTACGAGGCGCACAAGGCGGCCGGCAACTCGGTTGAACCGATTCCCGGCACCGTTATGGACCGCATCGACATCATCTCTGGTCAGTTTCCTTGGAGTTTTGCTCCCGCCCTTCACAGTATTCTGACATGCTCCGCTTTCCTCATTTGTAGGCACACTCGGCAAGGCATACGGCGCTGTTGGCGGTTACGTCGCGGGATCGGAGAAGTTCATCGACATGATCCGCTCGTACGCACCTGGCTTCATCTTCACCACGTCGTTGCCACCCGTTACCGTCGCGGGCGCACATGCTTCCATCGTCTACCAGAAGGAGTACAACGGTGACCGCAGGTTGATGCAATGGAACGTACGCGAGGTCAAGAAGCGCTTCGCTGACCGCGGCATCCCCGTCGTACCCGGCGGCAGCCACATTGTACCTGTCTTCATCGGTGACGCTGCACAGGCGAAGGACGCCAGCGACTACCTCCTCGCGCGCCACAACGTCTACGTCCAGGCCATCAACTACCCGACAGTCGCACGCGGCGAGGAGCGTCTTCGCTTCACCATCACCCCCGGCCACACGCAGGAGCAGCTCGAGCGCGTCATCGACGCTGTCGACGATACGTTCACCACGCTCGGCATCAAGCGCGAGGCTGACTGGGCTGCGCTCGGTGGTCGTTGCGGTGTTGGCGCGGAGGTCCCTGTCAAGGTCGAGCCTGTCTGGACTGATGCTCAGCTCGAGCTCGGCACCGCGACACATCCCCGCACGCGCCGTGACGGTGAGGTCCGCTACGTCGAGCCCCGCGCGGTCTCGATCTCGCGCAGCCAGTTCTCCCGCCTACTGGACGAGCAGAAGCGCAACGTTGTGGACGACTTTGCTGGTATTCGCATGCGTACTGGTGGTGCCGCGCCCAAGGCGATCATGCCTGAGGTTGATGCACCGCTCGCGGCGCCGCTGTCCGCCACCGCGTAGGCTCGCACCCATCGTTCTTTATTCGTTACTTGACCGGATTTCATCGCGACGAGCGTTTCGAGATACCGTCTGATAGTCGCATTTTGTATTACTTATTCACTTTTCCTCATCCGTGTCGCCTGTACAGACGATGCGTAGACTTGTATGCGTTGGCGGCGTTGAAATATATGTTTGCTATAACGCTTTTTCTCATTTCTCCCTTGCGTGAATGCGTGAATGCCACGAATAGAGGCGGTGTAAGTGTACGTGAACCAGTAGTACAGAGCTGGTACAGAGGCTGTAGAATTGTCACAATGTGGCTTGACGATCGAGCGCCCGCCTCGAAGTTCTTTGCGCGTTGTGCTATTTGAGCTCGAACCGCGACGAGGCAGTACCTGCAGCTGGACCCTGTCATTCCTTTGTGGCAACCCACAGTTGGCCTACAAAGGCTGTCCGCTTACGATGTTGGCCGTGCTTCAGTTCATCTTATACGCTGCTCTGCACTCCTGGGAGTTTGTGGCACTGGGCGCCTTCCTCTTTCTGTCCTGGTATAAATCGAAGCCTCCTGTTGTTCGACAACCATCAATCCATCCATCGCCGACGCATACCCCCGGATCCTGCACCGTGTGTCTGCCACTGCCATCGCGACTGAACCTGCTTTCCTGACGGCTGCATCCGACGACCAGATGAACGAGACGCTAGAGGAAACCAATACGATGTTCGCGCTCCGCGCAATGGCGGCGCAGGCCGTTCGGGCAGGCATCAGTGCGTTTGGTCCGGAGAAATGGCCTCGAGACTCCAGGGCATACTGGACGAAAGGGCAGAACGTCTTCGCGCATCGTCTACGCACGGATCCTGCAGGTCAACTTCGTCACGTTCGCGGCCTGTGGAAGACTAGCGGACGTGGTCGTATCGCAGTGGAAAGCGAGCTCTTTCGGTGTATGGACGTACTCGGAGAGCGCTTTGTCAATCCACAGGAGTACTGTATACAAAGAAGGCTCGCGTGTTGGGTCCAAGAGGAAATCGGATTCAACTTCTGGGAAGCTTGTGTGGAGACGGAGTTCCTCGGCTTTCTCGTTGAGATCGTCACGGATAGCGAGTTTGCCATTCAACGAAGGGTGCGCGTAGCTTTGCACTCGCACTGATTATCCACTCACATCGTTAGGAATGGATGGAGTACACCCTCCAGTGCTTTACTGGAGTGCTATCAGTCTGGTGCCAGGACGTTGCACCTCAAGCCCAGCGCTTGAGCTCCAGGACACCGTCGTACAGCAAACCTATGCCCAAGGCCCAGACCAAAGCGTTCCTTGCGCGCCTCGAGAGCGTATGCGAGTCATTCTATAGCGTGCGGGAGACTCTGCGTACAGGACCAGATAGCTACCCTCCTCGATTAATTAAGGAGAAAGAGCTCGACTACCGGATGTACTTGCTTGAGGTTTTTGCCTATGGTGCGACGTTTTTGCTGAGGAGCAAACTGTGAGCCTAGAGTCTTATTTTCCACTTGTCGCTAGAAACTCAACCCAGGTCCCACTCAGGCATATCAAACAAAGTTCCGCCGGTAAAATCTTGCCATATCTTGGGATGTATGCATGGACGCGCCAGACCGTTGACTCGGCAAACTTCATAGCCGGCATTTTGGGCGATATGTGGGATGCGGCAGGCGCCCTTGAGATCTTCGTCGCCTTTGACAGTGATGGCATCCACGTTCCGGACATGATGCTCGAGATAGGATTTGAGCCCATACTCGAACACATCAACACGGGAGTGAAGGGTCCACAGCCCGGGATACACCCCATAGGCGGCCGACTCTTCCAGTTCCTCTACCTCGCGAAACTTATGCTTAACAACGACAACTTGCTACCAAAAGCGTGGTCATCGTATTGCAAGTTCCCCCTTCTGCTTAACGTGTCCGACGCATATCGGTACGACGTGAAGTGTCGGATGAGCGAGCGCAAGGACATCATGGATGAGTTCGGAACATGGATCGCGTGTTTCCTGCACCTGGCGTACGCCCTAATCCTGCCGAGCTTCTCATTGCGCCCTAACTCATACTCGCCCTACAGCCTGTCGCTCAAGGCGCTATTGAATCACGAGATCCAGCCGGGATGGGTCCGCGCAAATGATATTTGGTTTATGTATGCGCGTGGCTTCAAGCTCTCGTTTTCCGTCATGCAGCGTAATCCGCTTTTCAGGGGATGTCCGTATGATCTCGATTATTCCTACCGTCGCACTCAGGCTGACGGCTGCGCGTCTTTCTAGTGGACCCTGCTTTCACGAAATACTTCGTCATGACCGTTGAGTCGCTGTTCATCGGCATCTGCAACTGCAAACTGGGTCGCCCCGGCGGTCTTCCGGCCTCACTTGTGAACGACCTGAAATCTGACGCCAGCAAAGCCCAGTGGAACTCGATTCTACTCCAGATCCGCGACGCGCATTCCTACGGGAACCTGTATCCCGAATATCAACTCATAGAGCAGTGGTGGACTCAATTCGGGACGGAGCTCGGCTTCAGTGAAGGGGCGGCCGAAAGCCATCGTGACAAGACGCGTTTCTGTGCCTCGCCTCCTTGCTCATTCCACACCAATCCTTCCCCGGAGCCTCTGCGCGTCTGCACGGGTTGCAGACAGATATACTACTGCTCGCAATCGTGCCAAAAACTGTGCGCCTTTCCATATCGATGCTCCCATAATAATGCTCATCGTCACTCGCAGAGATTGGAAGGCAGGACATCGTACCAGCTGTCGCGAGCTGGCATCGAAAGGTTCGCAACAGCGATAAGTCCTCCCTCATTGCGGTTTTGTACACACGCATGCACATAGTCATCACCGAACCCCTTGTTTATTTATCAACAACTATAGTACACTCTGATAGCTCGACATGCAAAGAGAGTCAGGTTATGTGGAGGTAAGGAACCAAAGGGAGAATTTCGCTTGCTAAATCCCGGAGAGCTGCGTCTTCAGCTACGGAACCGGTACTTTCAGAGTCCAGGGTCTCTAGAGATATCGTACAGAGACCGCGACCGTGGAATGAACGATTTCTAATGATCTCGGTCAAACCGGTACTCTCCCACATAATTCGGTCGCCACAGATCTTCAGGTGGCGCAGAACGGGCAGAACGAGCTGACTCGGCCGCCCATCGTCGGTGGATGCGGCAGGCACGAGCGGCAGAGCCTTCAATATATCCTCGAGACCGATGCTTTCGTAGATATCCAGTCGTACCGCGCACGGGAATAGTCTCAATAACGCACACCATTCCTCCACGTCCCAATAAGCTAAGCCCATCAGCCACTGCGCGAGCACGAGGTGCCGTATCTCCCCAAGTTCGAGGACGTCTCTTAGCCGACGTGTAATCTCAATCTTGTTCAAATGCACATCGTACAGCCACGAGAACTCAAGAATTAAACTGTGCCTGTTGGTATTGTCGATCCCATTTTGAACTGTAAGCGACACCGAGTCCCGGTCAAATAGGCCGCTCGACAGTGTAAGAATGCGATCTGGATCCTGAGCGATGTATCGCTTGAAAATGCATGCATCATTTAAGACACCGATGCCCTGGTATGGTGTAGAACCCGGTTGTTTCTCGCATGTTAGCCGGAGGGTAATCTCAGCGGCATTCGGAACGTCGATGCGTGCCCAAAATGACAAGGCGCGAGCGCGGCGCGACACGACCTCAAGGTATTTTACGCTTTCCAGCTTCAAGACAGTAGAGGGCGATGTTTGAGGGTTGGAAGGGGGAAGTGCATTCCGGAGGATCAGAATTCGAAGACGAGGGCAATCACGGAGCACCATAAGAAACATGTTCAAATCGAATCGGCCTCTTGGGTCGTCAACGGCGTCAACGATCTTCAATTCCGTCAGGTTGGGGCACGCAAGCGTCGCATTGATATGCTCAAGCAATATTTTACGGATAGACGGGAGCCATAGAGCGGGAAAGCTCGAGTTGGAATCGTCGTCCATCCATTCGCGTACAAATCGCGCCTCTGGCTGTAGAGCAAGCTCTTCGAGCATGGGGAATGTCGAGGGGAAGGACTGTAGGCGACGTAGCACTTCGCCGGTAAACCAATTTCGATCCGTCCAGATACTTCGTGCACGATGTAGAGCTCGCAGCTCATCCTCCTTACACATCGTCCGGTGGCGGCCCCGGACCGTAAACGTGAAGGACGCGTTACCAGCACGCTCAACAATGTACTCCGAATCACCATAACGTTCGCCAGTATAAGCATGGCGGGCCCAAAGATCTTTGAAATCGTGAAGAACGATGTGCATTTTAGAGCAAACGTGCCCGAATTTGATCCAGGATGCTATATTTCCTCCTCCAGACGCGAATCTCAGCACCAAACGCAATAGTTCCGATGGTAGCCTGATCAATGGCGAGCTGTAGTAGTTCCTGAGGGTAGTGCCGTGCATGCGCAGTGAATGTATCTTTGCTAGCCTTGAAGCGAACTCCGTATCCAGTAATCCTGACGCAAAATCTGCGCCGTATGCCACGCTCAAGCATTCATCCCGATTGGAAAGATCACGGAATAGTTCATAACCTTCCGCGATCCAGTCATCGCTATAGCGTCCCGTCAGATCATATAAATAGATTTTAGATATAAGAGACGTACAATGCACTACGTAAGCTGAGTAGGTTCCTCATGATGATGGCCAGAGAAGAGAGCCGGTGGGCGCTATGTTTCACGCGCGTCGTTCTCTTTCGGCTTTCGGCCAGGTGGTCAAGCGTTTATGGAAAGCACAACTCCTTATTAGTCGAAGGTTAGCTGTATTGAGTCGTACACATACTATGCTAAGACTGCTTTATTGTACACCACGCGTAGATAAGGAACTACTGGACGAAGCCTCCGTCGGATTTGCTCCACCTCGTCAACTGTCGCCTTCTCCCCGAGTCCCTCTAACGATAGTGTGCGTATTGACGGAAGCCCGATGAGCGAGGCGCGCCTCTCGAAGAGCCCGTACAGGTAATTGGATAACTTCATTGTCAAGGTGGAGTTCTGACAATCAATGCACAAATGAGCCAGATTGGGCATAAAACCGTCGTCTTTTCGCATCCTCTCGCCAACGTCTTCCGTCAAAGCCTCGCTCAACGATTGCAGGCAAGAATCGACGGTAAGCTTCTTAACTTTGGGGAAGAGCCGCAAGAGCTCGCGCCAATGCTCGGCGTGAAGAAGCTTATCACGAAATGGGACGACACGGAGATCGAGGGATTCAACGTCGGCGATGGCGAGCGCATCTCGTACTTGACGGATGGCGTCAGGAGTGTGTGTCATGTCCAGAACGTCTGCGTTGTATGCGTTCTCGGGATTCAAATATTCAAGAGTCAATGTATCCTGAAAAACGCCGGGTACCATGCAAGATGAGATGATGTATGTGAAATGTCCTTCGTAGTCGAACTCTACACGAAGCTCCTTGGGAGCAACACCGATGTGCTTTCGAAAGAGGAATGCATCGTCAAACATGCCAGGTCCATGGTATTCGGGTACGAGGCTGGAAGTCGAGTATATCATTTTCACGACGACCTTAGCAGTGGTGGGCACCTCGAGATGCGTCCAGAGCGACACGCACTCTTCTCGAGGCGACTCGATTTTGACATACTCCAGAAATCCGAGTTCAACGACGTTGTCAGATGAAGGGGGGAAGCCCAGGAAAGGAAAAGACTTTTTCAGCTTCATGACACGTAGGCGAGGGCAACCTCGGAGGGCATGAAGAAACTCATTTGGCGTATATATCATCCTCGTGCCTATGAAGTCGCTCATGCGCAGTTCTGTGAGATTCTCAGAGGCAAAGAGAACAGTCGAATTTGCAAGGCAGAGGGTGGTGAGCGATGGCAGTGAGATGGGTCGAGGAAGTTGTTCAACAGCTCTAACCCAGTCCTCCGTATTCGACTGCCATCCTCTTGATATGTCCAGGCACTCAAGTTGTGGATGCTCAGCCGGAGCAGACCCAATGCGCTGTATTACTTTCAGGGAGAGAGCAAGGTGACTGATCGAAATGGTCTTTGCGCGATGTAAGTGAAGCAGTGTATGCTCACTGGCATATCCCTGCCGACCATTCACGGTGAGAGCGAGAGGAACGTTGCCCGCGCGATCGAGGAAGTATTTCCTGCTGTCGATACGGCCGACATTACGAGAAAGACCACTTTCGGCCCACGGAGTATGGCAACTATGAAGAGCATTGCGCATAGTCGAGCAGACATGTCCAAGTTTGATCCAGTACTGTCCATGCTCTTCATGCGAAGCGAGTGCCAGAACCTCGCGCAAGATCTCCGGCGGCAGGCGTATCAAGGGCGAAAGGCGCTGATTGCGATAGACAGTACATTGCATGTTCCAGAGATGAAGGACAGAGCTCCTTCGGCGGAACTCTGCATCAAGTAATTCGGAAGCCAGGTGATGTCCATATACTGCTGTCAAGCTTTCATGGTGTTCAGACAGGTCTTGAAAGATCTCTTTTCCGGTTGCCATCCACGCCTCACTGTAGTTCGCTATCAGAATATGTACAGTCAGGGTTCATTCACAGATAACGTACAACGCGCGTCTCGAGTCAAGCAGGCTGAGGCTGACCATGATGATGGTTGGAGAGAAAGAGCTGTCACGACGTCAGCGCGTGTTACATGCTCTGATAGACGCTCGCGTCCCACGGGCTTGTAGTGAGCGCAGTGCTACGACCATCTATGGGTTTCATACTTCGATGCGGCTGCTCTTGATCAATATCATCTTACTTTACTGTCACTCGATGTACAGTACAGATCACACCGCTGTGGGATCGATGGTGGCAGCGCAGCATGCATGGATACCGCATAGCACACGGGCTGCCAGGTGTGGGCGCTCTCATTCATGACGATGCCGCCGCGTCAGGACCGCTCGCCGTAGACCAGTGCCTCGCCGCCTGGCCGGAACGACGGCGGGGTCTCTGCCTGAATGATGCGATTGATGCATTTATGCAGTAAAAGAGACATTGACAGTTGGCGCGAGCTTGGCGATGAATTAAAGATACACTTAAGCTTACTCTCCGAGTAAACATCGCAACAAGAGCACGGAAAATCTTGACTTGATGCGGGGATGCTCGTCCGCTATTTATGGTTGCAAAGCCTTATGCTTTGCCACCCGCGGCGGGGGTAGAAACCCGTAGTCTAACTTGGGTGGCGGGTTTAGAAGCTGCCACATCATGCGCTCGAAGAGACACATGCAGTGCTCTGTGAGAGCAGGGCTGGCGCTAGGTGCTCGGCCTGCGAGGGGAAGCATGGGCAAAACACGACCAAGAAGCATGACGTGCGAAAATACGGCAGGTCGTTGGCAACAGTTTCAACGCAGGCGTTCATACACTGGGCGACCAAGTCGCGTGCAGAGGTTCTTGTGAGACAAAATACTGCCCTCGAGCAGGCCATGGAAGGCAGAAGGAGGAGACGGCGTGCGGCGTAGAGCGGTAGATGATGCCGGGATCCGCGTGGGACGGGAGATTAGGCGCCGGCTGGGGCGGGCTAGTGATGCCGGGTGGGCAGGAACGTCGTAGGCCTGTTTCCCTCCTGCCGCCATCGTTCATTCGCATGTCTGGTCCGCGCCATTCGTCCTCCGAGGAGGCAGACTCTTACAGGGACTCGTCGCCCTCACCCTCCGCCGCGGCCTCCTCCTACCTCGACCGCGCACCGACACCGCAAACGGCGAATTTCCCATCGGTCGAGTCGCCTTTACTGCCCCAGTCGCCGGACAGTGCAGAGTCGGCGACCTCGCCCACCGCACGAACACCCTCACGCTCCTTGTCTGGTTTCCGTCCCTCGCCTCTCAACCCCAATGCGGGCTCCGTCCGCTCACGGCCGCAGTCCATCGGCAGCATGCACCTGTCCCGCCTGGCATCCGAAGATTCGCAGGCGCTGGGCACCGCGGCAAATCGCGGCTCGATGGTTCTCTACCGCTTGAGTGCGTTCGAGAGCCTCGATTCGACGCAAGCACTCCTCCCGCCACGCCCGTTGACGACACATCAACGAGACTCGTACGCGAGCACGTCCGGAGATTCGGTCATCTCATACTCTTCCGACTCCAAGTACCCGACGGGCACGATCATGACCCAGCGCGGCGCACTTGTGCCGTATGCTTACGACCCGTTGATGGACGACGAGAAGAACACGGAAGACGACCTGTTGCACGACGCTGCAGCACCAGACGCCAAGGGCTCCTTCCCATGGCGTGGTATCGTCAACATGTCTGCAATAGGCCTATTGATTGCAGCCATCCTCATGCTCTTCCTTGGGTACCCGGTTATCACTTATGGGAGAGACCATCCGTTCTCGGGTCTCTTCGATTCGAGTGCAAATACCGCAACTGGCGTGGTGGACGGCTTGTATCCAGTCTCCTCGCCCTTCCCAATGATGACGCTCATCGACGAGAAAACACCGGACGAGAGCAAGACAATCACTGGCACGGACGGAAAGGAGTACGAGCTCGTGTTCAGCGACGGTGAGCAGCCACGGATAGATGTCTTGGCAAATTGATACTGACTGTCAAACAGAGTTTGAGCAAGACGGCAGGTCATTCTACCCGGGCGACGACCCCTACTGGGAAGCCGTCGACCTGTGGTATGGCTCTACCCATGATCTGGAGGTGCGTCCGCGACGTGAATCAATATAATATTTACCGAGCGCTAAACCTGTTCGCAGTGGTATGATCCCAAACAGATTACCACGACCGGCGGCGCGTTGCAAATCACCATGCGCAACGACCTAAACGAGCACGGCCTGACCTACACCTCCGGTACGCCTGACTTGGCTTCCACTTTGCCTTCTGTAGACTTAACCGACATCATCAGGTATGCTGCAATCATGGAACAACTTCTGTTTCACAACTGGATATATCGAGGTCGCCATTACCTTCCCTGGACCCAACTCCGAAGCGCATGGCTACGTAAGTACTTTATCTTCCCTTTTCGGTTATCGCATCCCGCTGCCGGCCCGCTATCCCCGCGTTGCATGGCTTCCGCTCCACCCTCACACGAAAAGGATGTTTGGGCGTGTGTATCTGTGACGTCCGTGCTGACAAAGCGAACAGTGGCCAGGCGCATGGACAATGGGCAACCTCGGCAGGCCAGGATACGGTGCTACGACGGACGGAACATGGCCATACACCTACAGTAAGCCCTGGTGCTTTATATCCCTCAAACGCCGCTTATCGTACGGGAATAGACTCTTGCGATGTCGGCACGTTCCCTAATCAGACATGGGTGAACGGCACGGGCCCTACGGCTGCCACACATAGTGATGCCTCGAAGATAGACTACAACTTTGAACTGTCGTGGCTTTCCGGACAGCGTCTATCGTGCGTGGCAGACGTCCCTTCCCACCTTTCACAGTACACTGATTAATCGCGGATAGCGCCTGTACCTGCGACGGTGGCGAGCACCCCGGGCCGAGTAACAGTGTCGGCCGTGGAGCTCCCGAGATTGATATTCTCGAGCAAGAGCACAATAAGACTACGGACGCCTTGGGCGGTGTCATCTCCCAATCCATTCAACTTGCGCCCTTCTCGCAAGACTACATCTACGCGAACGACACCCAAGACGCGTTCCTCATCGTGGACCCAAGCGTCACCCAAGCGAACAACTACAGGGGTTCCGCCGTTCAGCAAGCCATCTCGCAGCTCACGCATGTGCCCGACGACAACTTCCAGGGATCCGGGAACGTTTTCCATAAGTATGGGTTCGAGTATTACAGCGATCCGAAGGATGCCAGTCAGGGATATGTGAGCTGGACTCGGGATAGTCAGATGACGGGTCGGGTTGGCGCGTCTGCGTTTGGACCAGATCCGTTACCGGATGGTACTGGTGTCGATCAGCGGTTGGTGTCGGTAGAGCCCATGGTACGCCTTCTTTGACTCATCAGTGCGCTCGGAACTAAAGGCAGGCGCAGGCGATCATTCTCAACATGGGTTTGGCCACAAACTGGCAGAAGATTGAGCTGGAAACGATGATCTTCCCAGCGACTATGCTTGTCGACTACGTGCGCGTGTACCAACGCAAGGGCGCAAGCTCGGATAACGTCAACATTGGCTGCGACCCGCCGAACTTCCCGACGAGTGCGTTTTCCTGTCCTCTTTGACCGGCCACCCCGTGCTGACCATCTTGTGCAGTGAAATACATCGAGGACCACATGACAGCTTACACCAACGCGAACTTGTCACTCTGGGCAGGAGACGCTTCAGTGGGCGGTGCAGGCTACACGAAGCCGAAAAACAGCATGTACGACGGCTGCTGATCGTTTCATCCTCCCTCCTCTACACATGTCCTACTCGTCGCTACATCCCACGTCCTACTGCGGAACTCTCATACCTACCTCGCATCATCCTCTACGCTCCCACCCACTACACACTCTGCATCACTTCGCTTGTCCTTGTTCGCTGCATATATCGTCGTTCTCGGCTGTCCGGCTATTCACCCCATTATCGTACACTATATCCTCTTCCGCGGTTGTTCTGTTTCTCATCTATCTCTCTGCCTGCCTCTCGCCCACGGACCTCATTCAAGGCTGTGTTTGATCTTAGCCCCTTGTTCATATACTCCAGCCTGTGTATCTTACTCATCGCCGCAACCAACATATAAAGCCGGCGCGTCGCTCTTTACTCTTTTTTGCCTCTGTTTCACCCCGACGCCATACCCCCCTCAAGTTCAAGCTCGACCCCGCCGATCTGCCCCTCCTTCTTTTCACTTCACTTCTGCGGAGTTACGCGGATATGGACATCGCTGTCGTTATTATTTCCTGGCGACAGTCTTTGCACTCACATGTACCGCTCGGTCTTACTACCGTACACATACACAAGTTACTCAAGTTATCGCACAATTCTGAAATCTCGTTTGGGGAAGGGTGTTGCGCGCGTGTGAAATGAAACTGTTTATTAGGTGGTGTAAAGAATGCAGAACGTAGATTTCATGGCACAATAAAGCAGTCCTAGTGCTCAAGGATCACATTGACTGGCTGGCTCAGATACTTAGCTGCACAAAATCTTGAAGATATTCGAGCGTCACATGCCGAAGGGGTCGGTGACCGTGCACAACACTGGTCTTCGATCCGCGCCTCCGAGTCCGAACGTCACCTCCGCGCCCATTCTCCCCCCTCTCTACATAGTACCACTGCTCTACCATGGCCTCTGTAACATCGTCAGAAACGCGCGCGCGTCGACGCGCAGAAGTAGACCGCGCGACCGAGGTTCAAACGCGCGCTGCGATCTTTGTATGCCCCTAGCCGTACATTGGAAGGATTGTTGGCGGACGCTGAGGCTCGGTACTTGCGACAGGGAGGACTGCAGTATGGGCTGGTCGGTGCGGGCGCAGCGACGATTGCGCATTATTCTTGGCCTGCATTTCGGTGCGTCTATCTGCATGTATGATCCCTCGTACGCGTACTCATGGTTATAGCAAGCAAACATTAGCGGGGAAGGCATTTCTCGTGTCAATCGGTATGCTGCTTTCATATATGCACATTCTACCCGATGCTGAGCGGTACAATAGTCGGAATATACGGGTTCGTGATGAACGCCGAGAGCGCACTCATGGCGCACGAGAACGCCCATCGCAAGGCAGACGGCAACATGCGGCGCGCCGCACGGGCAGAGCTCACCTCAAGGGGTATCGTGCCCACTGAGACAGAGATCCTGAAATGGCAACGAGAGCGGGAGACCCGGACAGAATCTGCAAATTGAATGTTCACAGCTGCTGTGAGAGGTCGCGTGCATAGACTGGCTCATTATATTGTATTTCGCATTGCTACTAGCGTCCGAAATGAAGAATGTTTGTCTACGTTATATACAAGATGGGTGTGCGGAGGACGTGCTAGCGTTTCTGTGGTGAGGACGGTACGTATATGTGTGAGGACGACAGAGATTTTGGACAGCTGTAGCGAGGCAGAAGCAAGGAACATTGCGAGTGGACATGGGAACAGAGCAAAAACGACGACGTTAGAAAGTCCATCTTTTCATCCAGGATTCAGGCATGGCGACGAGCATTCCTAGTACCCGCCCTGCGAGTACTGCGACCCCGCACCAGGCGGCGCCAGCATCTGTGCAGGCGGCCTGGGTGGTGGGCCTGGGTACGCGTACTGCGTCTGACCATTCAAAGGCGGCGGTGCAGGCGGAAGCAACGGCGGCTGTTGCTGCAGCGCAAGGTGTTGCGAGCTCGACCGGCGTGCCGTGGGCGGACCGGACTCGTACGCGGACGCTGGGAATTGACCCGAAGGTGATGAGCCTGGTGGGGGAAGAGGAAGGCTCGGGCGACCGGAAGGTATACGCTGGCCTGGTGGTGGTGGAATGGATGATGGTATGGGTGGGCCGAGCGATAGGGAAGACGGACTGGAAGATGGCAATGGCGGTGGAGGCGGGATGCGGTCAAACGATGATGATGGCGCGAGCGGTCCCGGAGGACCGGGTGGCATGGGCAAAGGCTGCCCTTGCCCTTGCGGGGCCCCTTGAGGCAATGGAAGTGGCCTTGATCCCGGTACGTGGGTCGGTATGACATGCGGAACAGGTTGAGGAGGTACTCCGTTCTGGTATCCCATCGGTGGTGGGGCAGAATGAGGTGGCGTAGGAAGTGTCGACGGAGGCGGCGGAGGATACTGCACGGGCGGTGCCGAAGAAGGCGGAGGTGGTCCGTATCCAGGTTGCTGAGGAAACGGGATCTGCCCTGGAGGTGTTCCATACGACTGCAACTGGTTGAGTTGGCCAGGAGCCGTGACCGACGACGGTAGAGATGGCGCTGGAGTCGACGACGGAAGGTACGCGAAAGAAGAACTCGGAGCGAACGAAGAACTCGGCATGGGCGAGTGGGAATGGCGCGGCCCTCGGCTGGGTGGCGCAGGAGTACCCGGGACCGACGGCGCGTAACTAGACATAGACATGCGTGAAGGAGGCGGCTGGAATCCGGTCATATCAGAGGACATGTGTGCTGCTTGCATGAAGCTTGACGGTTCTGAACTCGCTCCTACAGGCACAAATCCAGAAGACGCCACGGGCATGCTGTACCGCGGACGACGAGGTGGAGGAGCCGGCTGCTGCGAAAAGCTTGAGGAAGGAGGTATTGGCGCTGCACCCGTCTCGTACGGAGCTTGGTATGGCGTGTACGGTCGCGCTGAGGCATCAGACAACCGTTGCGATCTTTGATACTGACTGGGACGTCCGTCGATGGTTGGCCCTTGGTCAGAATGCCAGCTTTGGGTTGACATTACAGATCCCATTGTACCGTTATTAGCGTAGCCGGTGTAATCGGTATTCAGTGGCTGATTGAAGTTAGAGCTGGAAGACGTAGATTCAAGACAAGCAAACATACAGGATACGTGCTGCTGCGCCTTGCATGGTCGCCGACGCCTAGTTCACCGAAGTCGTTGACCAGACGATCCACCGAACCTTCTCTAATCTCCGCCCTTGGTTCGTATGACGGCTGGTACAGTGGTATCCTCGCAGAAGAATTCGACGGTCGAATGGTTTCGTAGCCATTGCGAGAGCTACTCTCGCTGAACTGGGGCTCGTAGCCGCCGTCGCTGGCATACGGATCGTCCGTAAGTGGCATAAATTCGCCAGTCCCTCCATACTCTCGTTGGTACGCTGGATTTGTGGGCACGGCCTTCTTCTGCGGCGGAGGAGCCTAGCAAGATAATCGGTTGAGAAACAAGAATGGGAGCTGTCGAAGGGCGACGCACGTTCGACCAAAAAGTCAACTCGAGATACACCTCCCCACAGTAGCGATCTTTATGGTTAAGCGTGAACCATTCTACAATATATGAGGAAAGACCATCAAAGCAAGGAGATATACACGCACCGTCTGTTTCGCCCTTGGTGAAGACCTCAGTCAAGTCGACCTTGCAATCACCAATAAGGTCGGGCTCCCTAGGATCATCCGCAAAGCAGCACATATGCATGATCTTGCCGCCCTTGATCTTCCTGGGTCGGCCATCCTTCGGCGGTGGTGGAGGCGCGTCGCCGTCGCTCAGACCTGCCGTCGCGTCATCCTCGTAGATCGTGAACCGGACTTCCTCATCCCACTCTGGATGCTGCCCGCCACGCTTGATCACTTTCGTCCTACGCGTTTCCCCGTTGAACTGGACAGTGCAGTAAGGTGCCTGCTTGCCTAGATGGCGTTTATTTGGGAGATTTCTCTGAGGCGCGGGGTAAGCTACAGTGCCAGACGCGGAACAGCAAGCACCAGGCGTACGGCTTTGAGTATGACTACGATGAGCGTGCCGATCTCAGACGGGTCACTTGTCATCGCAAGAAAGGTCGTGTGGTGGCGGTTCGTTGTCAAGGCGCACTCATGAAGCCGGAGGCAAGGCAGTCCACAGCCACTCGAACCGCGGCCACGGGTCCGCTGACGCCGAACTGCTTGTTGTGGGGTCCCTTGTCATGAAGTCGCAAACGCGGCGACGTCACGCGTATCGGAACGCGCCTTCCTCTCAACCACCACCAGATATACCAGATGGGACATCTCCTCAAGCTGCGTCGTGAATTGTATGTTTATGGATTTCTCTCCTCTATCTTCGATATCTGACGACAGAAGCAGCGACGCGTGGATAGAAGCAGGCTCAGAGCTTTTGCGCGATCTCTCAAACTAACACGAATCCTTCAAGACTATATATGGAAGTACCTTGGCCTCTGACCTGCTTGGGGCAGAATATGCTCGTCGCCTCGCTGCTCTTGGAAATCTACGCGCACACTCTTGCTACCGTTACAATACTGCCGTCTCCCCTTTGCTGTGCTTACCGGCGGAGATCCTCCGTGAAATCCTGGTCGTTGCCACAAACAATACGCCCGTGAAGTCTTGGATGTCGCTTGGACATGTGTGCACACGCGTTCGAGCAATTCTCCGCGGATGTCAGAGTATATGGGCCGAAAATGTTTACGCCGTCAACGACCCTATCTGTAGAGAACTATTCCTTCAGCAAGCTGGCGATGCACCCCTTGCGCTCGTCGTAAAAACTCAATTGGATAACAATGATGCACTATCACGACTACCCCGCGCGCGATCCATCTGGACAAACCAGAATGATCTCACTATGACAATGCTGCACCCCATGCCATCGCCGACTAAGCGGTCATTACTCCAACATTTGACCTTGGACCTCGATGCGGATTTCATGGAAATATGGAACAGTATGTACCCTGAGCCGACACTTCCCACCATCGACTTTCCGTCACTCCACTCGCTTCACCTTACCAATGTCAATGCATTGTTTACGTGCAACAATCTTTCCGAGTTAATCATCTCTGACGACATAAATCGGCCGGGGATGGGTTACTCGTCCAACGAATTCCTCGCCGTCCTCAGGGGGTGTCCTCGTATACAGAATCTGGACCTCTCGTATACGTTGCCTTTCTTCAGTCCACTTTCCTCATCGAATGAGATTGTCAAGCTCGATCTCCTGGAGCGCTTGACCGTCAAATCATTCCGAAAATGCAGCCTTTCGTTCTGGCCCTGCATCTCAGTCCCACACACCACTGAAGTGGAATTCAAACTGGACTGTCGGTCCACCGACTCTGATGACGCATACCGCGGACCTGACACGTTTGACGACGCTCGACTCTTCCGGGCACACCTTGACGGTATACCGGTTAAGGACGTCCAGCTTTGTCTTTCAGGCGACGTACAAGGACAGCTGCCCGTTGTTCTTTCACTGCGCATGCTAGACAACGGTGTTCATAAGCACATTCTTACGTTGGGGTACTTCAACTACGCCCATGATGTTCAAACACACGACGCCGTATGCCGTATGCGGGACGCGCTTAGGCTCGCTGAGGT
Organism: Peniophora sp. CONT; assembly: GCA_001632445.1. Classification (NCBI taxonomy): domain Eukaryota; kingdom Fungi; phylum Basidiomycota; class Agaricomycetes; order Russulales; family Peniophoraceae; genus Peniophora; species Peniophora sp. CONT. Next base: position 123,841 of record KV424545.1, read on the forward strand.
CGAGAAACTCATTTTGAGTCGCATCACGTTCAGTAGCGCATTTAGCGACGATGCTGCAAGCTGGCGAGCGCTGTTGTTGCTCTTTCCCAAAGTTCAATCTCTGGGCACCGACTTGCAATGGTTTCAAAAATTGTGTTTCGCTCTTTGGTGGACAGGGAGGGTACCCAGCATGGACCCGGAAAATACATCCAGCCAGTCCGAAGATGCCGTAGAGTCACCAGCCTTACCCGGCTTGCGATACCTTTGTATCGATTACGAGGGTCTCAAGGAACATACGAAGAGGAGGCTTTTTCAGGTTGGTGAGTACCTGGCACAGATGTTAAACGAACGCGCCCACCGTGGGCTTTCGCTACGCACCTTAAAGTTGGACGAACTAGCAGGCGCGACGGTGTGGGAAGTGCAACAACTCAGACGTCAGCTTCTACCCCTGGTTCCTTACCTTCAGCTTACCTACTAGTCTCGTATTGCTTGTACAGTGTGGTCTTCTTCAATACATGTCATTGCATGGCCATAGCTGGGTGTTTGAGACCATATATATATCCGTGCTCGGTGCCACTAGCGAGGGCATCGCGTCAGTATACCCTGTTATGTACAGATAAACGAAGGTCGTTCATCATCTGCGACGAATAGAGACCTCCTCCCGCTGGAATTGGACGCTCAGCGCCTCACATATTTCGGACTGTCTCAAAGAGTGCTCATAGTCGAGACGAACCGACTCGCGCGCTATCTATGAAGTTGAGTACTTGAGTGCTGAAGCGCTGAATGGGAGCATCATCTATCATGGGGCTTCATGTTGAAGAGTACGCTTCACCAAAATGCCTACTCGCAAGGCGAGTGCTGAGCCATCTAGGAGGCCAGGTACGCTGGTGGAGTGCGTAACGTATGGGTGTCCTGTCTGACCAAGTCCTTGTGTTTGAACCCGGGTCCAAGCCAAATCTGTAGTACGGATGTTTACCTTGTCTCTACATTAGCGCACACAATGATACCTGTGGTCAGAGGTAGGTGCTTGAGGCAATCTGTATAGTATTTGATTTCCAAGCTGTATGCGCGCTCCGACTCCGTTGGCAAATTGTCAACGAGTTCATCTTCCCGATCTGTCATCCTGTACTTAGTAAAGATGGAATTACCAGACGCTGCGCTCGCAGGTGAAGACGCCATATAGTGCACTTTCGTTGTCTTCAACTCGTTCTCAGCCAACTGCAGCGTAACTCCTGCAAGGGATGACTGCGGAGTTGGGCTTCTAGAGGGACGCTGCCTAGTGAGGACTTGATCCTGGCAAGCTGCTCGCCAAAGCACAAGCGATCACGATGGTCTGGGGCAGCCTCGGATAGCAAGCCTTGGGTGTTTGTCAGCGTAACGGAATGTCAGCCTGAACGCGGAGGCTGTAGACCGATTATCCTCGGCCATGTGTGTGGGTAGCTCGGGCAGGGACTGCGTTTGCTTTCTTGTTACAGAGCGCTCAAGGAACCGCAGATCGGTATGTGTCGTGCAGCGATTTCGACGTTTCTGTAAACGCACAGAGTATAAAAGAGATCGCCTTGCCTTGGGACAGGTCCATTCGCACATCACCATACGCCTTTGCCACTCCCTTCATCCTCACATACATATCATGTCCGTCAAAGGCATCGCCGAGACCCTCCCGGTAGAAAACCGCCACGAGTAAGCGCCCAATTGCCATCGACCCTGTCTGCTTCACCACTCACCCGTTACCCACCAGAGTCTATCCCACCATCGACCCTGCTTCAGGATGGGACGAGCAGTCTTTCAAAGGCAAGGCCGTCTTCATCACCGGTGCGAGCCGCGGTATCGGACGTGTGACGGCAGTCACCTTCGCGAAGGCCGGCGCCGCGGTCGCTCTTGCTGCGCGGTCTGAGAGGGCGTTGGAAGAGACTAAGGCGGCTGTATTGAAGGAGGTTCCGGAGGCGAAGGTTGAGAAGTACGTTGTAGATGTCAAGAATACAAAGCAGGTGGAGGAGGCTGTTGAGGCTGCAGCTACTGCGTTCGGACGTCTGGACGTCGTTATCGCCAATGCTGGCGCTCTGACAGCCTTCGGCAAGAGTGAGTTAGCCATGACGTCAAATCAGAGGGGATTGAGCTAATCTTCGCGAACAGCCATGGACGAGAAGCCGGCAGATGCCTGGTGGAACACCTTCGAGGTCAACGTCCTCGGGGTGTATAACACCATCCGACCGGCTGCCAAATACTTGCGCAAGACGGACGGGTACTTCATCGCCATCAGCTCTATCGCTGCACAGCTCCGTTGGCCAGGCGGGAGTGACTACGAAGTACGTTGCCTGGATTCAGTGTCGGCATTCTTGCTGACAGAAGCGCAGACGTCCAAGCACACCGTAAACCGGCTGATCGAGTTCGTCGACCAGGGTGAGTCAAATTTCCCCGTACTTACAGGAACATCGATTAAACGAACTTGCAGAGAGCCCGTCGGTCAAGGCGTTCGCCCTTCACCCCGGTTCAGTGTTAACCGACATCGCCCAAGAATCTGGGCTCGTCGAGCAGGGCATGGAGATGCCCGATCCGGCAGAGCTGCCAGCGTACACCATGTTCTACCTCGCTTCGTGCAAGGCGGACTGGCTTAGCGGACGTTACGTGGAGTCGACCTGGGACCTTGGACAGGTCGAACGCGAGTGGAAGGAGAAGATTCTGGCGAAGGACTTATTGATCAACAAACTCGACGTCGTTGCTTAGACGCGCGATAGCATAATACAGGATGTATTCGTGGAACGCTAGAGAACCATATGGCTGCATTGGACTTCCTTGTTTCTTGACAGCGAAAGAATTCATCGTTGGCGTGCCAGCGGCAGATAAGCGCGATCCTAGTAATCACGCTGCGGTTAACATTCGAGATGGGGAAATGATAGTGACGCTCACACCATACTCCGCAAAATTTCTCTGCCCTTGCACCACCAATCTTCAAGCTAAGTACTTATGAGGGCTGGGCGAGCTGTGGATGAGAGTAGGCGGGGGCCGCGGGGCCGACGACGCGTCGGGGCGTGAGAAAATGGCCGACGCGCCTCCGAGTCGTTCGCCTCACCGTCGTCGCGTTGTCGCTGGTTCGTCTGTCGACCACCATGCCCTCGCGCTGAGAACAGCATGCGTGTCTGACTGCTCGTCGTCGCCAGCATCACCGTCACTGTGCATCGTCCCATTCTTAACCTTCATCGTGTCCCTCGTATTCATCCATCTCTCCCTTCCTCCCTCAGCTAGCTTTCTCATCCACCTTCATCTCTGTCCTGCCCGCATTTATGTACTTCTCCCGCACTCAGCCAACTCTGCGCCCCTCGATGTAGATCACCCGTCCTTCTTTTGTAACGCTCTATTGCGCCCCAGAACTTCCCGGGCTCGAGTCTGCACATCAAATCGGCCTTCGCATGTCTCATCCGGACATACCTGCTCTTCCACACGTTGTCAAGCAGATTTGGGAATGCATAACTTGCTTCTCTTAACATATCATCACTCATTGGCACCGATTGGTTTTTCCTGCGACCCTCACCACGTTGTGGAGTTGTGAAGAGGTGTTACAAGAAGTCGGCGAGGGTAAAGTGCGGGGTGTTCGAGATGATTGACATATGTCTTTGAACTTTTCTAGTGTCGAACGCGGGCGTTGTACAGCGTCGCACGGGCGTGCACGCGACGTTGACGAGCGAATCGGACAGCTTGCGCATGTCGGGCATGATGCACAAGTGTGACATTCTATGGTAGCTACTGGTACTGAGACAGCATTCCGCGCCACGCGAGCTCGGCGATTGGAGCTCGGCGATACATACAAAATCTATCGCCGCGTCCCGCAGAGGTGAAGAATGACCTGTGATAGTCTCCCAAGGCAGAGCTTATGGATGAGGATCTGCAGTAAGGATGATGTCACTGTGGGCAGACTGAAATGATGACCGCGTTTTCCCTTACTTATCATATCCGTCTGCAGAGGAGACAACGGCCAGTGATGTGGTACGACAATTTGAGGGTGCATTGGCAGCTCGTACACATATCACTAGTGGAGAGCATTGCACTATACGAGACGTCTAGTATATTCATCGAATAATTCAATTATTCAAGTATCTTAGCCGGTGGCATGGGGAGTTGGAGGCGACTCGACGGTGTTGGTATCTTTTCGGGCGCAGATCCTACGCTTGTGAAGGGAGACAGAGCTCTGCCTATGCTTTGGAAAGGGGTCCTGGGTCTGTGTGCTTTCGACCGCGTATAATACGCTCAAATCCTGTCCAGTTGCGATTATGACCACGGCAGCAATCAACTTAACTTAACTCCGTCGTCGACATCGCTACCACCGAAACCGTCGAACGGATCTGTCATCCGGTAGGAAAATAAGATTGCAAAGATCAGACGTTTTGTCAGCTTGCACGCGGAGGCTGTATTCCAGGGCCTTGTCACAAATTGTCCTCAGGCCTACCCCTCATCCAGCCACGACGCTTTTATGAAGCGATAAAGGTAGCGAAGGAAACTCCGAAGGTCCGGTATGTTTTGGGTTGGGAGCATCAGTCGATTGCATGCAGTATACGCACGATCTATAAAGAGAGCTCGTCTTGCATTGAAAGGGGACAGTCCCACTCAAACGTCTTCATACTCCTTTACTCAATTTATTCTCACCCATCATGTCCATCAAAGGTATTACAGAAACCCTCCCGGTAGAGACCCGTCACGAGTAAGCCCTCAGCCTTTATCGACCCTGTCTGCTTCACCGCTTACCCGTTCTCCGACAGAGTTTATCCCACCATCGACCCTGCCTCGGGATGGGCTTCGCAGTCCTTCAAAGGCAAGGCCGTCTTCATCACCGGCGCGAGCCGCGGTATCGGACGTGTGACGGCAGTCACCTTCGCGAAAGCCGGCGCCGCGGTCGCTATTGCTGCGCGGTCTGAGAGCGCGTTGGAAGAGACCAAGGCTGCTGTATTGAAGGAGGTTCCGGAAGCGAAGGTCGAGAAGTACGTCGTCGATGTGAAGAATACGGCCCAGGTTGAGGCGGCCGTCGAGGCTGCTGCTGCTGCGTTCGGACGTCTGGACGTCGTCATCGCGAATGCCGGTGCCTTGACTGTCTTCGGCAAAAGTGGGCTCGACGACTTTTGCTCGGGAGTACTGAGCTGACGATTGTGTGTAGCGATGGACGAAAAGCCAGCAGATGCCTGGTGGAACACCTTCGAGGTCAACATCCTCGGTGTGTACAACACCATCCGACCGGCCGCCAAGTACCTTCGCAAAGTGAACGGGTGCTTCGTCGCGACCAGTTCTCTTGCAGCACAGCTTCGTTGGCCAGGTGGCAGTGACTACGAAGTATGTCGCACGCTCGAATTTAGTATTGGCGTATTTGTTGAAAACAGCGCAGACGTCCAAGCACACCGTAAACCGGCTGATCGAGTTCGTTGACCAGGGTCAGTCATTCCTTCGCCCTTTTGCAGTGATATTAATTGAGAAAACATGCAGAGAGTCCGTCGGTCACAGCGTTCGCCCTTCACCCCGGTTCAGTTGCGACCGACATCGCCCATGAGTCTGGACTCGTCGAACAGGGCGTGGAGATGCCGGATGCGGCTGAGCTGCCGGCGTACACCATGTTCTACCTCGCCTCGGGTAAAGCCGACTGGCTGAGCGGACGCTATGTTGATGCAACCTGGGATCTTGGACAGGTCGAGCGCGAGTGGAAGGAGAAGATCCTGGCGAAGGATTTGTTGATCAACAAGCTCGACGTTGTTGGATAGACGCGCAACGTTTGCGAACAACCTATATTTCTAGCATGGGAGAGGAAGGCTTCTTTGCCTTGTTTAGAAAGTGGATTGCCTGTTTGCGTGAATGACTTATGACGAGACGATATGAAGCGAAGCAGACAAGAGGTCGCAGAATTTATAAACCTGAATTAACCGAAGTAGAATAGCAACACGCAAGACACGAACAGCGATAGATGGATTCGCAAGGCGGTCTGGGGCGAACGTCAACGGTTAGGAAGGTGCAAAGAGAGAGCATTGCGCACACTATACTCTGCGGACTTTCTTCGCCCTTGTGCCGCCAATCTTGATCGGTGTTTTATCCGTCAACCGGTTCACCAACCCGCGAACCTTCTCCCCCTCGGCCAGCGTTAAGGCCTGAACCACTGCGTCGCGTCCCTTTCCGCCTCCACTGAACAGCAGCTCAAAGCGTGCGCCGGGGTCCCTCTCGTATAACTCCTCCATGCGCTTGAATGCGCTGACAGCACACTGGTATCCTGCCTCGAATTCGCCCTTGCGGCTACCTTTAAAGCCGACCATGCCTCCCGTCCATACTCCGTCCTTAATAGGCGTCTTACGGTCGTCGCACAGAGTTATAAGCGTGTTGTTCGACGTTGTTGTGATGTGCACGTAGTGCTGTTTAATGGTGACGGATGCAGCAATGGCGGCGTCCGCCGCACGCATTGGGTTTGTATCAGCAAGCTTGGGATAAAGCGAAGGGTCGGCTGTCGGCGGCAGGTCTTGCTCTGCGAACGCATCTGCAATAGCACGTGAGACAGGAGTAGTGCTATATGAGCGCTGGGTGAGGCTGGACGTCGAGGCGCGCGGCGCAGCGGCGCGTGCAGCGCGGACAGCGAACATGGCAGGCTGAGCAGAGACGCGCGCGGTCAGAATTCGGCCACGCGCGATTCGTCGGGCGAGCGCGGAACACAACCTTTTCCCTCAACCACCATGGCCGTAAGTACATATACTCAGCGTCTGTATAAGCACACTTGCTAACCTCTGATACAGCTCGGCAACGCCTTCTACAACACGGTCGTGAAGCGCAACAGTGAGCCGTGCCCTTGGCATTAGCGCGCACCCATGCCTCATCATGCCAACCTCTTCCAGGCTTCTACGTGACGAGCATCTTCGTCACCGCATTCGCGTTCAACATCGGCTTTGACGTCGGCGTGTCGAGAGTCTGGGACAACGTCAACGCAGGGGTACGTCGTCTGGTCGTTTGAATATTATTGTCTTTGCTAACTGGCGCTCGTGCCCGTGCAGAAGCAATGGAAGGACATTCGCGACAAGTACGCAACGCCGGCAGACGAGGAGTGATGTGTTGCATTTCCTGTATCCCGCTTGGTTTCGTCTAGACGTCTGCGCCTAATATTCACACTGCGTTCCGCCCGACATATTACTGGAACCTCTTTCATATCAGCGAATGACGCATGGCGCCGTCGCGCATTGCCACCCTACTGGCTACGAACACGTCAATCTGGTTGAGCTATGGTACTGCCATGACTGGCTCCGACCAACGTCTCGTTGAGAACGGCATGCTCAGGCTCCGTCTTAGACCCCACAGCTGATGCTCACAACGTGAAGGCTGCTGCATACTACGATAAATGGCATCATTTACAGGGGTTACTAAAGAAGCACGCTCGATCCTATACTTCAAGCGCTAGTACCATCCAATCCCTCCCGAACTTAGTATTTCGGTGCCCAAACGCATACACATCGCAACATCGGTCCGGCGCAAATTGCCGGAACGGTCCCACGCCTCCTTGACTCTTGACCACCACCATCGAGTGGTAACCCTTGCGTGAAAGCCCATAACGTCGCTGAGATACGTACTACCATCTGTGTGGGTGGCGCGTAGTGCTGTCATTCATCGACCCATTGACTTCTTCGAAAGTTTCGATCGAAATTGCGACATAACCTCCTTCCATCATGGCTCCTGACCTGGAGGCGTTCAAGAAGGCCCTCCGCGATGACCCTGCTTCCGCTCTTTCAGACATGGTCGAAGAGATGCAGCAGAACGAGTTTAAGTTTATGCGGAAGACTATCACCAAAGCCGATAAGGACCGTGAAGCCTCTCTTCTTCATGCGACTGCCTTGCATCTGGATCTCTACGTTTCTAAACGTAAAGGCGACGAAGTAGCGGAGCCTCCGAGGGATACCTTACTTCGCGTGGGCAAAGCGATCTACCATGCGTGTATCTCGACGAACTTTCCGTTGATCCTGGCGCACGAGATGGGGCATCCTTGGTTCTGGACGCGTACTCAAGTGAGCCTCGTCGTATTGCTTGTAGACGTCAATGACTGACATCAAGTTTGTAGAGCTACAAGGACGACGCACTGACCTGTCTCTGGACCTACATGCGGATATATTCGTGGGGATGCATCGGCACAAAGGCTCTCACACCGCCACCTGAGAGCTTCATCCATCGGATGAACTGCAGGTCGACGGGCATCTGGACGCAGGTCTGGAAGCACAGGGCCGACATCCAAGCAATCACAGACACATCGTCGAAGAAAAACGTCGCTGGTTACCGCTTCGCGTATGGTCTGCAAGAGACGTGCGTACGATTTCAGAACATGATCGAAGCCAATGTGTACGTTCAAAGATGTAGCTTCAAGCTACAATCTAGCTCACAGCGTGACAGGAACGTTCGCGTCGATGCTCCAAAGCCCAACAAGCATGCCAGCGTTCTCGCATGGTCATGGGGGCTTCTCCCATACGATATAACGTCACCGGACAATACCGTTCTCGACGCCGCCTTCGAGCTAGACAAGTGGGAGCACGATGCTACCGAGAAGCGTCAGTTCATCGCAGATATCGCCTCGCTCGGCGCCGATAGCGTGATGTCAAGGCTCGTGCAGTCGATGTCCTTGAAGAGTATGTACGACGATATGCTCAACAACACGGTATACCATTTGGATATGCTCCCGCGCGAACACCTTGAGATGCGCAAGGCGTTCGATAAGCTATCTGTGACGGGTGAGATGGCGGCGGCGCTTCATAAGAGAGGTCCTAAGCGGTGGCGCGCGATCCGACCGGATATGGAGGTCCCGTTCCCGAAACGACAGCTCCGGATGTGGATCGGGCTCGCTCAGGGACTTGAGTTGGTTACTCCGGCTCCTTGCACTACACCTGTGACTGACTTCACGTTGCTTCTAGCGTTGTGAGCGAAGGTCTTGCCAAGGGCACGCGCAAACCGGATACCGCATCCGGAAGGGACATCTATACCATTCTCCAAGACGGCTTATACCTCTTACTCGACGCGCCCGACAACGTTCGCTCCATCCTCAGTGTGTTTTAGTTCGCATTTAGCGCTCCTTCTGGGACTGACAATCTCCTAGACGAGTACGAGCCCCACGTGAAGCCTATCTTCTCTCAATGGGTAGGCTACATCCGCAAACAAAAGAAGTCGCCCTCCTCGTTCCCCGAAAGCGTCATCGACGAGTTTCGTGAAGCAGCAAAGGAGAGCTGGCACAGTATTCTCACACAGCTCCGCGACGCGAGCAAAGGGCCGGAGAAGACCGTGATCAACTTCATGCGCTCGATGTCGTCCGTTTGGGCCGAGTTAGGCGTGGAACTTGGGCTAGAGGAGGAGAGCACAGAGCAGTTCTGCTCATGGACACAGTGCCAATGGCATAACAATCCGTCCGCTGAACCGCTTCGGAACTGCAGTGGTTGCAGTGTTACGCGGTACTGCTCGCGCGAATGTCAGATAAGGTAGGCATATGGCACTTCTCTGGACCGAAACAGTGGCTAACGTGGCTCGTCGTACAGCGACTGGAAACAAGGCGGTCATAAGGCTGAGTGTCGACGACTGCAGGGTAAATCGTGAGATAATTGTAGTCCTCGGCGATGTACCTCTTTCGTCATATTTGACCTTTGAATATGTTTTGATATGTCGCTGCGATACCCCACGCTGGTATGCTCGGTACGTATATCGACTATACCGCAAGGCTGAACTCATGCTGACTGGAACCTGCATAGGCAGGCTGCTGATGAAAGTAAAGGTGGTTAGTCTTATGTCAACGGTGCGTGCTACACTGCTTCCTGACTAGCTGCACTATGCTTAAGTCCCCTACTATCTCCAGCATTGTGATCAGCTGCGCTGGTCGATTCAGGCTCCTGGTACGGGATATCTGTGCGTCCACAAACGTCCACTTGTCTAGGAGCGGAGCGGCTGAGACCCAGGGGCGCGGAGGTAGAGTACTCGATACCTGCACTTCTGCATCATACCACCACCACCACTACCACCGGGTTACTCTTCTGATCCTTTCTCAATGCCACCCAAATACTCCATCGTGCTGAAATATAGTCTGACACCCGACTTGACTCTCGAGGACTACCTCGGAGATCTCCCGAAGGCTGATCTCCGGGAGGCCCTTGCGTTCTCTCGCCTACTACGCCAAAAGCCCCTATCTGCTTTACAGCAATTCGGAAACCTGCAGGACGCTTTCGCCACCGCCACTATATCTGAGCAAGGTCGCGGAGACCTCCACGTCTGCCTTATGGTTTTGTCTCACCACGCGTTCTCTGAATCTATCAATCCCCTGCACGCACGAACGTTACATCCCGCTAACATTGCATTTTGGGATGCCTGCGTGGAGACGGAGGTGCCTCGATTGCTTATGGACTTCTTAGCCAACGACGACGCGCTTTCCTTGCATCACTACACGCTGAAATACGGAGCAGTACGTTTGCACCGCGTATATTATTCCCGGAATTCCTAAAGCTCATCAACCACTTCTGTCAGTTACCGTCTTGGGGCTTCGCCATTCTCGCTCTTCTTGCCGTCACTCGCGTCTGGGGGCATCTCTGTCAAGTAGATGGCCCTCCCCTTCGCGTTATGAAGCCCATGACAGAAGGCTTACTACACAGCGTCATGCGCGCCTGGGTGCCGATGTGGAGGAACCTATGGAAGCATAAGAAGGTTCTATTTAGTCCTCTCTTTTGCCAGGATACGTACGCCGGCCACATCATGGAGATAGCCGTGAGTTATTACAGTATCAAGCACATGTTGACAGGGTAACTATCACGAGCTAATCCGTGCGTTGATTCTAATCACAGCACCCAGAGAATATCTTTCCATGGAAGAGTCGGTCGAGATGCTACACACATTATTTTGGGCATGGACGCACGCTCTTCCTCAGCCCAAGGACCGGGAGAACTGCCCCATTCATCTTGCTTACGCGATTCTCCCCGCGAGGGAGGAAAATGACCCCCAATACGCAGTGATTGCTAGGTCGCTGCTAGCTGATGTGGGACAAGACGCTCTTCTGTCGAAAATGGCTACGTTGATCGCGGACTCACCGACGCTGTACGGCGGCGAACTCGAGAACTCGATCGACGTCTTCGCAAGTTTGGTTATGGATGCAGGTCGTGAGGCACTCGACCGCTTGCCCCTAATGCATGTTCTCCAAAAGGCCCTCGTACGATATAGACTGAACGAGGGACGCCCGAGTTACGGTTTCGCGGGCGACCAAGGCCCCGAGTCCAGAGGCTATCGGAAGATGCATTTACTTCTTGAGAGCTGCAATCTTCTGAGGTGAGTGCCATTTTCTTACGTGCGGCATGCATGCAGTATCTGAATGATAACTTAGTTGCGTTCTCGTCAGCCTATATGAAGGCACACGCCCTTTCGAGACCACGCCCGCTTCAGACATGATGGACACCTTACTCTCGCTCATGCTTATCACCAAGGATGTTGTGAAGAGCTACGACGAATACATTGGCCGTACGTCTCTCGTTGATTGCATGGCTACGCAGAACTTGAAATCAAACCTGTTGAATCAGACCAAGATTTCGCCAATGGCATCTTAAACTTCTTCACTCGATGGGCCAATTGTTGTTCGCCTTCCAAGGGTAAAAGGTCATCGGCGAAGGGCAGGCGTCAGCTCAGGCTTCCCCGGTCCTTCATGCGCGACATGCGAAGTGCTGCCATGGATCAGGAGCGCTGGTACATCGTCTTGCGCGCGCTGCGTTCCGCGCCCGTGAAGCCCCGGTGCGCATTGCTGCAAGTGCGTCTGATCGACTCCTGGAAGGACTTCGGTCGTACTCTCGACCTCCCATCCGAGGATGCCATGCAAGCTGCTATGCATGCCCGGCAACTATACTTCTGTCACGATCCTCAATGCCTGTATAACATCACGACGCCCCTGAATGCTCTTAAGAAGTGTCTCGGCTGTAGTGAAGCGTATTACTGCTCTAAAGAATGCCAGAGGAGGTCAGTGACTGCACTGTATGACTATCTGAACTCTGATGAACCATTTGGCAGGGATTGGAGAGAAGGCGAGCATAAGTATCAGTGTGGACGCCGGCTTGGAGTGTGAAAGCTGTTTCTGGTGTACCCTGTATCCAGGCCGAGTCCTGCTGCTGTCGTTCGGGTACTTTCTACCGTTATGTACATACAACCGTGAAATGTAGCCGGAATATGTCATAATATACTGTATCTGGGGGTTTTGGTCTAGAAGGCTATCACGCGATACCGTCGCCTTCTTTCACCCGGTCGACACGAACGTTCCCAAGCACCTTCATGTATAGTTGTGATTCTGTGCCACTGAGTACAAACAACACGTGTGCGATCAACGAGCTCGATTAATCGTCCGATCCAACACTCATAGAAGAGCCTGAGCCCGCAGAAGCAGACCGGCGGCGCGGAGGTGGCGAACGCGAACCACCCCTTCTCTTCTCACGAGGAGGGGGAGAACGCGAATCCCTGCGGCGAGGCGGTGGGGAGCGCGAATCCGAGCGGCGAGAGGGTGAACGTGAATCGAACCGGCGGCGAGGCGGCGGCGATCTTGAGTCCAAGCGACGACGAGGCGGCGGAGAACGAGAGTCCACACGTCGGGGCGGAGGCGAATGTGAATCAATACGGCGAGGCGGAGGCGAACGCGAGTCTCTGGGTCCGTGTGATACACTACGGGCATCACGGCGGGGTGGTGTCCGAGAAAGTGAACGACCACGAGGTGAGACTGAGCGGCGACGTGCAGGCGGCGGAGACTCGAAGCGGCGCTTACGACGAGGAGGGGGCGAAGGCGAGCGTGAGTCCGGTAGGCGCCTATGCGGAGGGGAACGGTCCCTATTCCCGTACCCACGAGGCGGAGAGACACTACGGTCGTCGCGCCTGCGAGGAGGCGGACTTAAGCTGCGTCGACGAGGCGGGCTGCGTCTGTAATGGATGTATGTTAGAGACTAGATTTGGCCGTGTATTACAAAATAGTGCTTGCCTGTCGCGATAATCCCGCGGCGGGGGTGGCGGCGGCGCCATATTCCGACGACGATCCTCCTCACGTCGGCGAAGACGCTCGCGCTCCTTGCGTTCGGCCTCGTATTTTTCACGCTGCTCCTGCATCTTCTTCCTGTCCTCCTCCCGGCGCGCGTCACGCTCTTCACGCTGCGCAGCCCTTTGTATCTTCATTTCCTCCTGCTTCTCCCGATCAAACGCTTCGCCCTCAGCGTAGTCCCGACGGGTGCCTAAAGCAGCAGCCATCTTAGATAGTTCAGCCTTTTTAGCCGCGGCTAGCCCGTGCGTATCGGACGGCTTGAGCGACTTGGCTGAGGTTGGCGGCGGCAACATCGCAGATAGCTTCTCGCGCAAAGCAATAACCTGTCGCTCAATCTCGTCCTCTTCGAACCTAAAATGATTTACATCAGTAAAGGAATCAATATATGTTAAGACAAAGGAGTTTCGACGTACCCTCCCTCTTCGAGCTCGAGTTGCAGCTCCAAGCACTTGACTTCGACCTTGCGCTTACGCTCATGCTCCAGAATCTCCGCATCCGGCTCGCGGTGCTTCGGCGGCGCAGCGTCCCAAGCACTCTGCCTATCCTGCATACGATCATGGTTGCGCAGCGCACTCAGGTTGCGAACCACATAGCCATTGGTTCCGCTACATACACTCGTTCAGTAACCGCAAAGGCGGATGTTACGGCCGAAAGGCGCACCTTCCACGCGGAGTCGTAAGACCAATGCCGTTGTACATCACGAACCAAAGACCAAGAGTTTTGAAACAAAGAAACAGCAAAGGCTCGGGTCCTTGCTGGTGGCAGTTCGCGAGGAGCCTCAAAGCGCCTTTGGCGCCGGCCTTGCTGGAGCGTGCGGAAGTTACCGACGGGTTTCGGGCTTCCGGCTCGGTCTCAACCCTAACCCTATCTTCGCCTTTGTATATAAACTCGCCACGCCGATTTTTTCAGCCTTCAGCACGCTTGCTCCCCTCCCGCGATGAGGGTCATCTCTTTGTGCTCTGCCCGCTGCGCATCACTTGCTTTCTGCGCCGCCGCGCATATATAACCGGCCGCTGCCTCCATCGCCCACACTTGGGTCATCTCTCATCGCATCGCATCTTATCGGGGTTGCCGTACCCATTCGGCATCGGGGGTCACTTCATCGTGACGGGTCTATCGTAGGCCCAGGGGTCGCCGAACCAAAGGCGTCGGGGTCGCAAACCAACGCGACTGGCGAGCTAATCATGCCGCCCAGGGGTCGTCAAGCCACGACGACGGGGACGTTAAGCAAACGTCGGGTCGCTAATCCGCGACGGGCGCGCTAAGACAGCCGCCCACAGGAGTGCCAATCCAGCCCCTGTTCCAATCACCCATGCCCTGCCTACATGCTGCATACGCATGTCCCTCCTCCTTAGCCCATGCGCTTCTGACCGCGCCGCTGCGCGTGTCCGCTTCATCGTGCCGCACCGCACCGTTCTGGGCCGCTTGCCCCGCTTCTAATTGCCCGCTGTGCATGCCTAATCTGCTTCGCTTAGCTACATCTATCTGTCAGCGTTACCCTCGGCGAACGCTCGACGCGAGGACGCACGCTTGCATGCCTCATGAAATGGTCTTCCTGGTCAAGTCCTCGCAAGACACCAGAGCGCCGCGTAACCCGCGTAGCCCGGCGTCTCAGGATGGCGCAAGACCCGCCTCCTTTGTGCTGGCCCGACGACCGCGATCGCCGCGCGTGCAATACTGTCAGGGCCCGGGGTCGTCGACTCATGCCGTAGCTTCGCTGCACCGGCGTCACGGACTTTTCGGCCCCTTCCACGCTACGCAGTCGTGAGGCCGTCTAGCGCCGTCCGCCGGTTTGCCCGGGCTCGTGCGTCTCGCCTTCGGGCGGGGCGTGCGTTCTCCTGCGAGTCGTCGACGTCGAACACATTTAGCATCGTGTTACCCTCGTAATCCTGTCGCATCAGGCGGGGGTAAGTGCACTTATACGGGCGTGTGGGGTGTTTTCGCCTCCCGCTTGTCTTTTCCGGTTCACAACTGGAGACCGTGCGTGCACCGCGGTCGGGGTAGCGGCGGTCTTCGGGCCGCTCGCCCCCTAGCGCCCTTCGGGCGCACTCTGCTCAGAGCTTGCTCATGCGGAGTTTATCCAAATTTTTTCTCGCCCTTCGGGGCCTTCGGGCCTCTGTTTCGGTTTTCTCGTGTCGTCTTGCATGCTGGCCCTTCGGGAGGCGGCTGCGGGGCGACGCAGCATTATGTATTGTTCGTAGTTCCTTTTTTTATCTCAATGATCATGATACTCACATTCTCGTACAAGCGCGTGATGACGGTGTATTCGTAAAAGTAATCGCCAATGTATTCAATGACTCCTATGATATACTGCTTCTGAGTCTCCCCCATCGTCGATTATATAATATTCGAAAATGAGCGTATCAAACCCGACTGCACCAACTTCAACTTCAGCTCCTCGATGCGCTTCGAGTCGGACGCCGATAAGCAGCCCGCGAATGTGATAGTGTCGAGCTTGACGTTTGCGCCAGCGGCACGCCATACAAGGGTGTCTCGAAGAGCCGGACCCGCATGGTGTGCGTCCAGCTCGCATTCCTTGAGCACGAGCGTTCGAAGGCGAGGTACAAGCGCGCGAGATACGCCCGCCGCGCCGGGCGTTTCTAAGTGCCGGAGCACCACGAAGAGGGAATATAATTCGTGGGCCATAAAGGTCTCCAGCGTCAACGTTTCCAGAGACGTCGCTTGTCGCGCCAGTGCGGCAATGAACCTATCCTCGTAATGTTGTCCGGTATGAGAGCGCAAGGTGATGCGCTTGAGACTCGGTATGGGGGTGACGAAAAAAAAGTGTTCGGTAAGCCGTTGTACTCCGATTTGAGGTCTATGCCATGTAATGGAGATGTCGATGTGAAGTCGTTTGGACTTGAGTTCGGAACGCTCATCGTCTCTGCTGTAGGGAGATACAGAGAAAGACAACTTGGATGTGCTACCGTCCTCAACAACCATCTCCCATGGTTTGTTAGAGTCAAACATCGCCCAACGCTGGGACCATGCGGCGCGTAGGGGTTCAGAGTCGATTAGGCCCAAAACCTTCAGACGAACGGAGCACACGTCGGGCGTCTTCAAAAGAGACCATAGCAGGACATGTTGCTCGCCTCGGCCTTCAAGACGTAGCGTATGGAGGCATGATAGGCTCACGGTTGTTCTGGTTGAGGTGGCTTCGCTGGAGGTACTGGTAGGAACGACGCCGCATAATGTGAGAGCCTCCAAAGACGGCATGGCCCGCAGCCCATCAAGTATCTCTGAGAAGGACAACGATGAGGGGGCGCCTAATTTCCCGTGCACAAGAAGATATAAGGTCCTGACATGTGCAGGAGGCGATGCCCATGGAAAGCATGTCGGGGAAAGCTGCCCGAGCTCTACTTCCTGGATATTGGGGGTGAGGTTACTCAAGAAGTGTTTCAAGCTCTGGACCTCTCTGACAAGATAACTCCTTCCGACGATGCCATGTAGGCGCAGCACGCGCAGCATCGGGGCGAACTTTTCCAGATTCAAGGTGGTCGTTGTCGCGAGCTGTTGCTGGAAGGAATTGCCTTTCTTCGCATGCGATAAAGTGTGTACGCGATGAAGTGCCGTTGACAGGATCTTCAAATATGCTACTCTGGTAGGCTCCAGAAGTGAGCTGCGCAATTGATGTATATCCATAGAGACGATGAGCGGTACTGCTCCAGACCGTTCCAAGAACACGTCGAGAAGGCCCCGAGAGAGGACTTTCGAGTTGATTGTGGCCCATAGTTTTTGGCAGCGTAGCGCACAGTCGCGCCAGTATGTGCAAACATGGCTCACAGTGAGCCAACCCAGCGATCCGGCATCACTGCAATCATCGTGCACCATCTCAAATACCCGAGAAAGAATCTCCGGTGGTAGACGTTGCTCCAAGATAGCATCGAGCGCAGAGGCTTTCGTAGTGGGATATATCCTTGATAGTAGTTTATTAAAAGGCAAGGTCGGCTTCCAGCAAAGTACGCACGGTTCGTCCGCCATGGTCAGGCGATGATAGGTCTGAAGAACACGAGCCTGAGACCGTGGCAACTTGTTGGTATCCGTCCTGGTGGTGTAGAAGAGCGTTTAGGAGGAGCTAGTTGAGCTCAATCGGTAGCAGACAATATGCAGTTTAACAGAAAGTGCGATGTTGGTGGTGGTGGTGGTGGTGGTGGTGGTGGTGGGTAGGGGTCCGTAGTCCCATCATCAACTCGCGGCGTTTTCCGAAATTGGTTTGCCGCGAACTGTCATGTCCACACATCAGTCACTTAGATACCCACCCTCTATCTCTTCCATCCTAGAGTGCAAGGATCTGAACTTCAAGCTCTCTAGCTCAGCTGCAGAGTACTGGCAGACTTCATCTCGTTGAGCATCTAATTTACAAGCTCGCACTTCTCTGGACCAGAGGCACTACTTATGCTCATCACGACTCTTACGCCAACTGACCACCCGTTTGCGAGCCTCGGACTTTCAGGATGTTGTGCAGAACGATATTAGGGTATACATAGTAATCCAGGCGCGACAATATCCCGACATTCATTCCTCATCGCCTTCGCACACCACACACTCGACCAGCCCTGACTGAACCAGTTCTTTCTCTAGCTCCTCCGATCTTCCGGGCTCTAGTCCACAGCTCACAAAGCTAATCTTCTCCAGTTGTGCACCAGCTAGCGCGCGTCGAGTGAGAGCGTCGCGTACGGCAGGCGCAGCGACATCCAAGTCGAATTCGCATCGTGCCAACGCGACTTCTCGTAGCCGTGGGAAGGGCAAGCCACTTATACTTCTACTGGAGGTAAACACGCCCCCAATGCCCAGAAAAGCTGCCGACAGCATAGGCGAGCGGAAGGATCGCAGTGTCAAGACCTCGACGGATCTCGCGAGAGGAGCTATGTCTGCCATATGCTCCGGATCGACGCGGCTGACGTCAAATGCGTCGAGCGTAAGCCGCTCGATGGTCGTGATGGGAGTGGCTAACATGACCTGCACGGCGGGTAGATGAGGCGCCATAACCAGGGGCTTCTCCCATGCGACGAAGATGTCGACGCTCGGATGCGTAAATTTGCTCGTCTCGACTTCGTTTGGTGGTTGACCGGGAGGATATAAACTGAACGCGAGCATAGTAGCTGCATTCTTTTTCACGACCATTTCCGTCAACGTAGACGTGTCCGACTGAGCGAGATGTCGCACGAGGGCCGAGCGGAGTGTGGCTGGGTAGTCTTGGATATGGACAATCTCCAACTGCACCGAACACAAGGGATGCATCGTGATGCATTTCCACATTAGTGCATATTGATCGCTGTTGCCCGTCAAGCGTAGCACCTGCAGGCGAGGTAGATGGACATGCTCCGAGTTGGCGATTGGAGGACTGCGTTGCGCGAAAGCCTTGGAGGCGAAGCCGGATAGCGATAGGCTCTCCAGGGTAGGCATCAAGCGCAGACTGGCGAGCGTCGCGACCAACGTGAGCGGCGATGTGTTCTCCACCGACGAATCCACCGACAAGACTAACGACCTGATCGAGGTAGGAGGAGATCGCCACGGGAAGCACTGCGACGGGAATTGCCGGAAAACCACGTCCTGTACATTCTGTGCGCAGTTCGATAGGAAAACTCCTAACGCGCTCGCCTCCTTAAATAACTGCTTTGAGCGTTTAGAGCCCGGTAAGCTAAGCACGTGTAGAAGAGGTGCCGGATCTCGTAGTAACAGCGCGATCTCCTCGGCTGGAATGAGCTGCCAGGTCGTCTCCGTATCCTCGTAGACTAACGACTGTACGCGATGAAGCTGCGTCGACAAGATCTGTATGTATGCCTGCCGTAGGACGTGGCCCTTCGCGCCTGGCCAAGCGCCTATCAAGACGACGAGTGGCGCAGCGCCGGAGCGATTCAAGAAGACGTCCAGAAGCCCTCGTGACAAGGCCAGTGGGTTCAGATAGGACCATAGATACTGATGGCCTAAAGCTGTGGCGCGCCAGTGTCTGGAGACACTGTTACACGGGACGAGCCAGTCCAAGGACCCGGCCCGCTCACGATCATTGCGCAGCAGTTCAAATATCCGAGATAGAACTTCCGTCGGGCATGAACTGAATGGTGCGCCATCTGAGTTTGCATTTATCACTGACGACCTGGACGTCCATTCGTATATCAACGGAGAAAACGTATCCTTACAGAGATGACCACTCACGTGTTATCCGCTACGGGTCTTGTATCTTGCATAACAGTATGCCAGCGTCTGAGGTAGGTATGACAATGGCAATGACAGCAAGCGCGCGAAATGGCGAAACTTCGCCCAAGGGATTTTTGAGCCGCGTGCATAAGTACTCTAGTGCGCCTCTTGGACTCGGCCGACACGGATCTATGGGACGATAACCATCAGCAAAGTACCATGACCCCCATCAGCAAAGCAAAGCGCTTATCAGCGACGAGCTTCCGCAAGCTACAATGCCTCCGAATCGATGACGGTACGGTGTGGATGCGCACCTTGCTCCTCTGACAAAAGCTTTGCGCGCGAGTACTGTATTTACGAGAAGACGTCAAAGGACTAGTCCTTGCAGGTTGATCTTTAGGTAACCATATAACAGATTGAATAAGCTTACGCCTCGCAACATTGTGCCGTCGGCGGTCTGTCCGCAGCGACAGGAACGACAAGATGACGGCGAGGCTTCCCAAGTGATCAAGCCTGCGGCTCGATGAGCAGATATCCGCAGATCTTCGATTGGTATGTCGAGATTGGCGCTGTACCAGTAATTTCTGAGCGAGGCTTCTGGAAGTACCCAACAGAAGAAGCCCACACTGCCGCCGAATGGCACCGTCGTCGTTGGTCGCGCGTTACGCGGCCGCGCGGGTAGTAGGACGTGAAGTGAAGCACTGAGATCTGAGAGCTTCTAGCTTTGGTATGTTCGTCGGTTTATTGTCTCTAGCATAAGCGTTCAAAGGTATTTTAGCGACACTGAACCCCTGGCTTCAGATGGTGCGAGGTTCGCGAGATCATGGCAAGGAGCAAGTGCTGAAGCCACGCGTGCCGAGGCCGCCGAAGCCCGTGGCCCAATAATGATTTTAATCTCCGACCGCCATCATCTCACTGGACAGTGGACAAAGAAAGTCTCCTTATGTCGCCCTCTCCTGTATATGGCTTGCATTAGCCAGTCGACTTGAGTTATACCATGCAGATATGGCATGCGATCGCGGCCGCCCACCAACCGTGTACTATGAAGGGTCCCCGCGGACAAAATTATATGGATCTCGAAAGTAGGGCAAATCTTGACGGCGGGCGTGAATCTGGTCGGGCGTAAGTCGGATTCTCGATTTGGCGGGCGAGATCTCGTTTTGATGGGGGCAAATCTTGATTTGATGGGCGAAATCTCGTCTTGACGGCGCGAATCTTGCTTTGCTGGGGTGAGATCTCGCTCCAACAAGCAAAAGAGTACGCTTGGGTAGCTCGACCCAAGCTCGACACCCATACTGTACACAAGACTGATGGGACGGAAGGGCGGCAACACCCGGGAGGCTCGAAATGGTGTTCGTTACTCACGCACACGCGTGCGGGCCGGGTCCCCGAGTTTCCCAAAGGGTGTGCGGATTTCCTTCCCAAACTACGAACACTGTCACGGTCCTATGGGGCCGGACCGGGTGCTCATGACAGTTTATGCCGCAGAGTGCTGTGTCGTCACTCAATCGATCTGAGGCCGTCCCACGAGAGCAGTACACGAGTAGTTGCATCACGAAGTCGGCGAGCTCTTGCTACAAGTGCAGAGTCTTACTTGACCGAGCGGGTGAACTCCTTGCTCCGTTTGCCCAAGTGCTTTCATGTCAATGGGCTAACTACGTGCTACTGTAGCTTCACGTTCGGCTCTGTGCAGTTGCACCACCGACTCGGAGTTGTGTCTTCGGTCGAGAAAGCTTGTGGCTTGCTCGGCATTCAGGTTCGGTTCCGAGCTCGCACTGGCATTCAGCCTTGTACGACTCCAACTTTTCCTGCCCAACTTCCGAACTTGCCGGGTAGTGTCTATCTGTATGCGTGGGTCTCGAATCATCCTGCGCATCGTCGCACGGTCACCGCACTTCTGACTCTTGGTGCCCTACTCACCCTGGTGTTCGCCATATCGTTTTCCTGTACACCTTCTTGACTCGGGCTATTTCTACGGGGCCTTATGTATGTTTGGCATGACATTTCAGTACTTTACGCAGGCATACCAATGTCCTCTACTTATTTGCATTTATTCCTTTTCGTGCTCACCTTCTCGGTCTGTCCTTGCTTTCGCACTTGTTCCTTTCTTCTTTGGCTATTAATGTCGGGTTTCTTTTGAAATGACTACTATGAAATCGGATTGTAGCCACTGTACTATCTAGACTGATCAGGATTTGCCATCCACAACATGTCTGATAAGAGTAGTCGGTGCAACTCGAC